>CM040929.1:20961550-21099050 GCA_023029165.1 Gobiocypris rarus | reverse complement strand
GGGCAGATGCAGTTCTGATAAAGAAATGCAACAAAGTGTTATAATGACCTCTAGGCCGCAGATTTGTCATAGTGTTGTTGAACCATGACTGTCAGACGTTATTTGTTTTGTGTGCAGCTGATCGAAACGTCCACTTCACACTCAGACTCAAGGTGGAGGGTTTTGGATTACTGGGAAGGAACTGGGCTCTCTTTTAAGACTGGTTTGCCAGCATTGACCCAAAGTTTCCAGTAGGACTGGCCATGTGGCCCTCCTCTGTCTGTTTTAAGGCACACAAGCTGGGCTAGAGCCAGTAGGCGGAGGCAAGACGGACAACCAGACATTGCCTGTGCGAACCACATAGACTTTATTCCAACTCCTCACCCAAAAAAATGACGCAACATATTTCATTTTTTTCAAATTGGCAGTCGTTTCTTCTTCTTTGTCACTTTGAGGCTGCTTTTTGCCAATTTTTTCTCTCCAAAAATGGAAAAAGGGTGAATATCACAAATCCTGTCAAGAATATGTCCAGGTCTTTTCATCTCAAAATCATAAGAAAGAAATGAGAAATTATGTCTAATATTTGGATCAATATTACAAAAATAAATAAATAAATAAATAAATAAATGATTATTTAAATTATACAGTAAATGAAGTAATAAATCAAATTAAATAAAAGTAATTTCATGTTTTTTTAAAGTAATTAATAATAAAAAATAATTTTGAGAGTAAAAATGCTAAATTGTTATGAACATAAGAATTAATCATGACAAATAGAAAATGACACAAGGACATAATAAATTAAATTGTAAACATGCTAAATAATAATTCACAAATAAAATTAATTAATGCAAAAAATATAAAATATAATTTCTCATTTTTTTATTCTTGGATTTGATTTGGGGGAAAAAATGCTTAAAACATTTACCTCACAACTCCTTTTTCATTTACCGGTGTAGACTTTTTTTGGTAACATTTTGCAGTTTGTTCATCAACAAATGTGAATGTAAATAGAGTGCAGTCTCAGAGCCAGGATGAAGAAATACTGCCTCCGTCAACACAAGACCAAAGCCTGCAGAGAACAAAAAAAAAAACACCTAAAAAAACTACAACCTTAACTATCAGTATTAATAATTTGTGATGTCACAGTCATGTGAGTCTTGCCTTATTTCATTTCCATGCTAGCTAACCGTGCTGATGTGAATTACGATATGTAAAATAAAAAGTACATATATATATATATAAAGTATTAATGTTATACAATTGAAAAGAAATAAGAGGTGTTTACATTCATGTGGGAGATAACTGTGATGCGTTCAATTGCAAAGCAATGATTTCATATAAAAACGAAACAAACCGTTCAGAAAAGATTATATTCCTCTTGTTTGCTTTTCTAGGTGTGTACAGTTTTCATCTTTCTTGACCAGTACTTAATTATGTCGTGAGACACTAAATCAGAGAGGAATCTCACTTAATACTGAGTTTTTACTTCTTCTTCTTTTTTATTGTGCTGGCTTATTTCTGTGGACACCTGTTTTTACGTTCTACGTTTGAAATGTATGTCACTGGTTAAGCTTAATTTATTGTTTTGGTTTCATCCATGTGTTCCTGCACAGTGAGGTGGGATCATGACTAAATGTATTTGTTTACTGTAGCACGTTTTTAAAAATGTAGATACAAGATGCAGTTACGGAGCTAAATGGTGAATGAGTGATTCACATTAAACACCCATCAGTCCTGCCACTGTAAAATATCAAGAGCTGTACTGAAGTGATCTGGTATGACTGACTGGTGCATCTTTTCTATCGTGAGATTTCAATGAATGTTTTCATGATAGCGTCTGTGTTCTATACCAAAGACAGCGTCTGTCCTTCACCTGTACTTACCTGTTTGTTTCACAATGAACGGATGAGAGCTTTGATACTTGGGGACTGCCGTTGTTTTTCCTGAATGCTTCATTTGACTGTATTATATAAAGTTGGTGTTAAAGTCAACATGAAATCAAAATTTATCCAATTTATTTCCTTACACAATCTTGGTCTTGTTGTGCACACGTTATCAGTGCGTGTTTTATTACATAGAAACAGGTTTTTATTCACAATCTAACTGCCATTATAGGCCAAAAAATAATGTTATAGCAAATGGCATTCGATTACAAAGCAAAACGAAAGCAAACAAAAGCAAAATTTTGTAATCGAACTGCCATTATAGGGCAAAAAAATATGTTATAGCAAATGGCATTCAATTACAAAGCAAAACGAAAGCAAATGAAAAGCAAACAAAAGCAAAACTTCGTAATCGGACTAGCATTATAGTGCAGAAAATAATGTTATAGCCAATGGCATACAATTACAAAGCAAACGAAAAGCAAACAAAAGCTAAACAAAAGCAAAACTTTGTAATCAAACTGGCATTATAGTGCAGAAAATAATGTTATAGTAAATGGAATTCAATTACAAAGCAAAACAAAAGCAAACAAAAGGCAAAACTTTGTAATCGAACTGCCATTATAGGGCAAAAAAATATGTTATAGCCAATGGCATTCAATTACAAAGCAAAACAAAAGCAAATTAAAGCAAAATAAAAGCAATCAAACTGCCATTATAGGGCAAAAAAAATAATGTTATAGACATTGGCATTCAATTAGCAAAACAAAAGCAAACGAAAGCATACTAAAGCAAAACAAAAACAAACAAAAGGCAAAACTTTGTAATCTAACTGCCATTATAGGGCAAAAAATAATGTTATAGCCATTAGCATTCAATTACTAAGCAAAATGAAAGCAGTAAAATTAAGATTAACATTTACATAATAAACGTTACTGTAATAAATGGCAAATAATGTTAATGATAGATTTTTAAATAAAAAAACTTACTTAAAATAACAAACTTGACTTTCATTTCCCCTTTAAATCTCCTCAAAAGGTGCTGGTGGTTAAAAATTGAATAGTTTCCCAAAATCCATTGCAAACTCACATTCTGTAATGGACACTTTAGCACCCGAAATAAGTCTTGCTTTAAATTTGTCTGATTGAATAACCTGCCGCACATAGAAATACGTCACAATACGGAAGTAAATTGGGTCGTAAATATCATTTTGTGTTGACTTTACAAAATCTGAGGTCAATCAACACAGTAAAAACCACCACTGAGGTGACTGTTGTAGCACACCTGAAGCTAAATGTCATGAGAAAATGACCACCATGGTGACTTAATATCCCAATCTTCAAGTGATCTTTCTGACATGTTACACACCTTATCAATGTAAATTCTTTCAGACAAAAATGGTGTAAAATATTTTTTACAAGCACAGCTGCTTTTATCAACATTTGCTGCATGGCACCTACGCCCCCATTTGTACATTAAGCCACTTCTTCATCGATTCTAAGGAAATTGATTTGTATTTGCTTCGTTTTGTGACTCTACTGTGTTGTGTGATCAGACCGACAATCTTAAGGAATCCAGTGCCCCTCGTTCCCATTTTGTTCCCCATCACCGGAAGTCCTGCAGCTGCTTTGGATATCTGCTTACCTGCCTGAATGTCTGGATTGGGATTCTCTTGTTTGTGCGCTGGAAGCCGCAGTCAGACCCCCATCTCTGATGTCACCTCTTGCCATAAAGAGTTTCCATACAAGCTCTTGGAATCTTTCATTCATATTTTAATAAATGACTATAATGCCAACAGTCGTCATTTTATTTCCGTCTCTGGCAATAATCCATGATCAGTGAAAAACAGTTTCTTCCTACTAATGATACAAAGATGAACAGATTCAGATTCCTAATAAGACTTCAGGAAAACATACGCAGAAGAACACGTACCTGATCCTGCTACACTCTCAATCACATACAGTGTGAAGCAAACTAAAAAGAAACTGCCAATCAATTACAGCGGAGATTCATTTGAGCTTATTCAGGATGAAACCTGCACAAAACATTCAAAGTATTAAGTTAGTTTTTCACAAATAAACATAAACATGTTTCGATTGTAGTTTACTTCAAGATAAATTGCAAAGCAAGTACACATTATGTTAAAACATAAGGATATCATTTACAGACTATCTGCACTTTACCAAAATACAAGATGCAAAGAAGTTTCAATAAAGACACATGTGGGCGCTCTGCTGAGGTGGTGAGATCTGTTCGGCCTCCACGGGAACATTCAGACTGCATTCGTTTGGAAGTTTGTTTTTAGGTTTCTTCAAGTTCTCCTGAAAGAATGAGAAATAAGAATATTCAAACTGGGATCTGAATGTAATGTGTTCAGACTGTTAATTGCTATTAAATGAAAATGTAAACACTTCCTAAATGTGGTCAAACTTATACAAACATTTAATGGAATATCAAAAATATGATTTCCACATTGTTATAAAGATCTATTCATAAACCAAACCAAAACATCATTGTTCTCAATCACACAGGCACAAAACAGCATTTCCACATGATACTGTACAGAGAAATTGATTGAGCTGTACCAAATTCTTTTTAAATCGAAAATAGACTGTGCAGACAGCATATATTAAACCAACATGACCGCACGACTGAAGCCCTTCATTTTGAGAGCCGCCCTGCTGAGAGACTGTGAGAACAGACTGTGGCGGTGGCAGATTCATTCAGGCCGCTCAAATCCATCAATATGGTAGTCAGTCACAGACAACAAGAGATTAAGATTGGATTATTCCACCACAACGATGAGTAAATATATCCTGGAAGTAACTCACAATGGAATGAAAGCTGTAATCAACACTTTTCACTTGACCCTTGTGAAAAAGAAGTCTTTTTTAGCATACTTTATTATGGAAATATTATGTGTCCCGTGCTGACAAAATGAGTTGCAATGAGCAAGTTTTCAAAAATGTGTTATTGTTATTTACACATTCTCTTTTAAAAAACCTTCATGATGAATGATTTGATGAAATCGGACAAAAAATGACTGAGCTTCACCTGTTTGAAGTCGATATACTGTAGTCAGCAAAGTCAATTCTGAGAAAAATCAAGTTAAAGTTTTCTGAACGTTCCAAAACAAAATTACCAAGAAACCAAACCCTAAAACCCATGTGACACACATCAAGTTTAAACCAAATGTGACCCGTGCTGGCAAAAGGAGTCTGAATGCACACGGAATAATTTCGAGCTACAGGCAAAACAAGGGAGAAAATGACGATTTTTGGTTGAATTTTAGGTTTTCATAAAAATGAGTTCATTAACGTATTAGTTCACTTCAAAATTAAAATTTCCTGATATTTTACTCACCCCGATCTCGGCCAACCTGTCTTTCTTTCATCAGTCAAAAAAGAAATGAAGATTTTTGAGGAAAACATTCCAGGATTTTTATCCTCACCATAGACTTCCATTGCAACCAAAATATTGAAGGTCCAAATCTATGCAGTTTCAAAGGGCTCTCGAAGGGCTTCAGAGGCTCTGCAGGATCCCAGATGAGGAATAGGTTCTTATCTAGCCAAACAATCTGTCATTTAAAAAAAACTAAATTGAATTTGAAGAAGGAGTGTTTTTTGGTAAAGGGAGTTTGTATTAGTCCTTGCACGTTCGCTTGGGGCAGAACTTCTGCCAATGTCTGGAGTGACCTTTCCGACGTGATTGCACAATCCGTGGCACGTCGCAGAGCAGCGCAAGATGAGCAATTTAGGTAAAAAAGTATATTCAGTTTTATTTTATTCTTTTTAAATGACCGATCGTTTGGCTAGATAAGACCCTATTCCTTGTCTGGGATCCTTTTATTTGTACGTTTTCCGAGATGAGTAAATTTCTTTTGTCCATGAAAACGATCTCGCTCACGCCACAAACAGTGCGCAATCCCGATTTACACATATACACAGAATTACATTATTTCAAAATATCCGTTTTGCCGAGTATTCACACAAACATTATCTGTTATGTCTGATGTGACGTTTGGTTACAACATCTGATGTGTAGCATTATATTAGATCCGTGGGGAACAGTAGATCTTAATATATAGGCTTTCTGTTTCATTAATGTTAATCAAACAATTGCGGTATCATGGAAAACCTTCAGAAAACTTTAACTCTATTTTTCTCAGAATTGACTTTGCTTATTATATCGACTTTAAACAGGTGAAGCACAGTCATTTTTTCTCTGATTTCAACAAATCATACATCATGAAGGTTTTTTAATAGAGAATTTTCTCATTGTTACTCATTTTGCCAACATGGGTCACAATTATCTATAGGAAAATTATATATTCAACTTTTTTCCTCATGATACCACAACCGTTTTATTGAATGAAAAAGAGGGCCTTTGCATTACATTGCATTTATTTAAATTAGAGTACTTTTTAACCACTTAAGTAGGACTAAAGTACATCTTTATAAGTAATTGCTTGTTTTGTTGTTGAAATATTAGTCAAAGTGTACTGCCCAATGTACCGACAAGCATTTTTGATGAACTAAGGCCCTGTCCACCACACGAACACGGGTATTTTCAAAACCGCATATTTTTCTATGCGGTTTGGCTGTTCGTCCACAAGCAAACGCAGTATCCGGACACTGAAACCTGTTGGTTTGGCATGATCTTGACAGCGCTTCATAGTGTGTTTTGCGTTTTTTTGTGGACATGATTTTTTTTTTTAAACGAAGGAGGGAAAAAATATAAAAATACCTGTGTCTGTGTGGACTAGGCCTAATGGTGCGTTCAGACCAGACGCGAATGAAGCATTAATTTTGGTTGGTTAATGCGGCATGAACATCCTCCAGAGTTCATATTTTTGAACTCTTGGGACACCCGCAAATCACGCGAGTTCAAAAAACGGAACTTTCGCGGATACAGGAGCTTGCAATAGTAGTGACAACAATGAGGACAAAATCATATCTGGAGATTCGGAGCTGTACGATACATCTTCTTACTTTACAGAAACAGGAATAAAAATGATCTTGCTTGGAAGAAAGTGAGTGAGGAGAATCTGGTAAAGTGCTGTTTACTCAATTTGAGCAATACATATTGAGACCACAAGCTACCTAAAGCTGGCAAATTGAGCTTATTCACCGTGTTTTAAAACAATCCATGTCAGCCATTTCTCAGCTACGCGCGAATAGCGCAATTTATTCACGCAAGTCGCGTCTGGTGTGAATGCACAGTAAAACACTTTAATGTCATTTCTTTCATGAATTTAAATATACTTGCAATTACACATTTGTAATGATGAAATAACTAAGTAGCATGGCAAAGGATTATTTAAAATGCACATTCAATGCAATTAAGCACAATTATTTTTATTACAAGGATTAGTTCTCCCAAAAATGTTAATTTTGTAATTTACTCACTCTCAAGTTGTTCTAAACCTGTATGGCTTGCTTTCTTCTGTGGAAAACAAAATAAGATGTTGTGTTTTTGTCCATAGAATGAAAGTCAATGGGGACCAAAACAACATCACTGGACTCCACTGACTAATAATGACGGAATTTAGAATTGTAACCATAATTGTAATATTCATTAACATATCATTAATTATGAAGCTCAGCTAACAACCTCATGTATACATATTTAATAATATCAGCCCTACGTCATTTACACAAACAGTAAAGGCCTATAAATAATCAGCATCCATCAATAAATAGACATCAGACCACGGTTAAATGTAGCGAGAAACTTTTAGCTCAGCTTAAAATACTGCTCGGAGGCCTTGACCCAAACTTCCCAACTACTGAAATGGACGAATTAATAGATGCATATTAAATAGGAGCAGTTGGATTGTTATGCTAAACCTCACCTCAACATGCAAAACAAATGTGGTGGGTTTGAAATGGAACACAGTGAAGGTCACCGTCCTTTCATTTAAATGCATGTATTATACATAAGTTTATATATAAAAAAGAAGGACCACAAAAGCACTAATGTGTATTTTCTATCCTTATTAGTCATGAGGAAAAATATTTTTTTTTAAAACTCTTTAAGCACCTGGACCTCGCTCTCAGCATTCCATTAATTACCCAGACAATGGCAACAACTTCAGAGGCAGATTTTTCAATTTCAGAGAGAAAAAGAGGCAGACAGACAGAGAGAGGGAAGAGAAATAGAGGCAGGGAGAGGGGGAACGAGATAGATGGAGGGAGATGGAGAGAGAAACGCATGCATTCAGGCTCTTCATGCTATACCAGCACTTAAATCCAACGGACCTCCCATAAAAAAGCCTCAAGGTTACGTCCGATTGAAAATCCTCACAAACAACCACTTCAGAAATCCATTTAGAGCCAGTGCTAGAACATCTAATTCAAACATGTTGTCCTGTTAAAATGGTCGCGTAGTTCCTCTAAAACTCTTTTTCTGCTGCTGCCGTTTGCCAGGCCTCTTTGTAAAGGCGATTAAATTTCCACATTCTGAAGCACAAAGACATAATTACACAGGATCAGAAATGCAGCCCAAACAGAAGGTCAGACATGAAAAATGACCTCTTATTGTCACAAATGATAGGCCGTTTTGCCAAGAGTAATTTGTAACAATACCTCCACTCGCAGTTCGTCGAGACGGCCAATGGAACACGGCCCAGATAGGAAAAACTGTTTTGTAGGTAATGAGAGTTCAATGGAGTGTATACTGTATATATATATAAACCAAGAAACTCACTAATAATTTATTCTTCAAAGAAAGTTTTAATTTTCATAATTGACTCACCCTCAAATTCCTTATTCCGTACAAAAACAAAATGAGACATTATAAAGAATGTTTGTGCCGCTCTTTTTCATTAAAGTAGCTAATATTTGCGTTTTATTGGTTACAAACACCTAAGAACCAGTTGTTTGGAATCATAACAGCAAACACACCACGGTTATTATCATTAACTAAAACTACACTCAAACAAATTAAGCCTTTTTTAAGATTTATGCAAAATCCTTACCAATTTTAATGTAACAATCGAACAATCCTTAATCAATTATTTTAATTAAAATGTATAAGGATCACTTAGTGCTGTATGGCTGATGGTTTGTCTGTCATTTTGTATGTTAAAAGATGAATACAATAAAATATGATCAAACAAAATGTATTTTTAGTGTATTAAAACGTTAATTGAAATTAAGCTGAAATATGTTTTTACTTATGTTATGTATCATGCAATAAGAAATATTACATAAATTAAAGGAAAATCTGAAATGTTGGCAACTAAATTGAAGTTGAAATACTAAAGGTATTAACTGGAAACAAATAAAAACTAAAACTGAAATACAAATCAATTTAACCCTATTCAGTAAAATTAATAAAACAAGATGATAAAAATGACAAAAACTAAAAATATAAAAAAATAACTTATTTAGTATATAATTATATATTTATAGTTATATATTTAGTATATAACTACAGGTCCTTCTCAAAAAATTAGCATATTGTGATAAAAGTTCATTATTTTCCATAATGTAATGGTAAAAATTAAACTTTCATATATTGTAGATTCATTGCACACAAACTGAAATATTTCAGGTCTTTTATTGTTTTAATACTGATGATTTTGGCATACAGCTCATGAAAACCCAAAATTCATATCTCAAAAAATTAGCATATCATGAAAAGGTTCTCTAAACGAGCTATTAACCTAATCATCTGAATCAACTAATTAACTCTAAACACCTGCAAAAGATTCCTGAGGCTTTTAAAAACTCCCAGCCTGGTTCATTACTCAAAACCACAATCATGGGTAAGACTGCCGACCTGACTGCTGTCCAGAAGGCCATCATTGACACCCTCAAGCGAGAGGGTAAGACACAGAAAGACATTTCTGAACGAATAGGCTGTTCCCAGAGTGCTGTATCAAGGCACCTCAGTGAGAAGTCTGTGGGAAGGAAAAAGTGTGGCAAAAAACGCTGCACAACGAGAAGAGGTGACCGGACCCTGAGGAAGATTGTGGAGAAGGACAGATTCCAGACCTTGGGGGACCTGCGGAAGCAGTGGACTGAGTCTGGGTAGAAACATCCAGAGCCACCGTGCACAGGCGTGTGCAGGAAATGGGCTACAGGTGCCGCATTCCCAGGTCAAGCCACTTTTGAACCAGAAACAGCGGCAGAAGCACCTGACCTGGGCTACAGAGAAGCAGCACTGGACCGTCGCTCAAATTTTGCATGTCATTCGAAATCAAGGTGCCAGAGTCTGGAGGAAGACTGGGGAGAAGGAAATGCCAAAATGCCTGAAGTCCAATGTCAAGTACCCACAGTCAGTGATGGTCTGGGGTGCCATGTCAGCTGCTGGTGTTGGTCCACTGTGTTTTATCAAGGGCAGGGTCAATGCAGCTAGCTATCAGGAGATTTTGGAGCACTTCATGCTTCCATCTGCTGAAAAGCTTTATGGAGATTAAGATTTCGTTTTTCAGCACGACCTGGCACCTGCTCACAGTGCCAAAACCACTGGTAAATGGTTTACTGACCATGGTATAACTGTGCTCAATTGGCCTGCCAACTCTCCTGACCTGAACCCCATAGAGAATCTGTGGGATATTGTGAAGAGAAAGTTGAGAGACGCAAGACCCAACACTCTGGATGAGCTTAAGGCCGCTATCGAAGCATCCTGGGCCTCCATAACACCTCAGCAGATCTACAGGCTGATTGCCTCCATGCCACGCCGCATTGAAGCAGTCATTTCTGCAAAAGGATTCCCGACCAAGTATTGAGTGTATAACTGAACATTATTATTTGAAAGTTGACTTTTTTTTGTATTAAAAACACTTTTCTTTTATTGGTCGGATGAAATATGCAAATTTTTTGAGAGGTTTTCATGAGCTGTATGCCAAAATCATCAGTATTAAAACAATAAAAGACCTGAAATATTTCAGTTGGTGTGCAATGAATCTAAAATATATGACATTTTAATTTTATCATTACATTATGGAAAATAATGAACTTTTATCACAATATGCTAATTTTTTGAGAAGGACCTGTATATTTTTATACTACGGGTTTGCTGAATGCTTGAATCTGATTGGTTGACGAGCGTTCTAAGGTGTGCAATTATTTTTAGGGAAACGGACAGCAAAAGTAGTTCCATATCACTTTGCTAAATGATTTCAGTTATTTCAAATGTCCTTACAGCCAACAACAGCAAAATAACCAAAAGCCAAAACGACACTGACCAAGCAAATATATATAGTTACGACACAAACAAAAATTATTTCCATGTTTTCCCACAAAATTACTTTTAATTATTACTCCGTTTTGCACAGTGACTACATTACCACCTCGGGTGTGCATTATCTGTCTAATAATTCAACGGCCCGTTGTCAATTATTCCTTACATAAATAATAAAAAAAAACACTGATATGCACAAGTGCAAATATGCATAGCCGTAGCCAGCTTTGAGGTCATTTTTCAGAGGTGTATATAATAAATGTTGTGAAATAAGTGACTAATATAGTGTTAACTCTACTTTACTGCTGCAAGGATATTGCACAGCACCAAGATCTTCTCATCTAAGCTGCCTCAGCGGTCTGTCAACGCTCATCAATGTGAACATATTGAACAATCAAAATAAAGTAGACGGCCCTATGTTCACAGAAGCAGCTGGGTGTGTATTCTAGCGCAACATTTCAGTTAACGGTCATAAAGTGCGAGATAAGATGCAAGTATCTAAATATTTCATAATTGACAGCTGTTTTAGAATAGAATAATCAGGCAAACTAATAAACTTTTGTCTAATTTTGCCATTTTGAACTGACTGATTGATGATTCATGTAATGTAACTGTGTGAAGGGGCAAGAAACATTAACAAAGCCGGTTTCATCATATTAGGCATAAGATTAATAATGATTGTGTACATATTGTAAATGAATTTAATAAACTAAGTTACCTATCTTTCCTGATAGCTTTCAGTAAATTCACTTACCTAAGAAAATGATTTATAAAACATTAATCAGTTGACCCATCACCCTATACTTTCACTGATACAGACGAAAAAGAAAAGGCTATCAGAAGAGAGAGGGCAAGATAAGGATACTGAAAGCAGGTATTGACAAATAATCTACTACCCAATGACATAGTTTTAAAGCTATTGTTATCCAATTTTTTGGCCTTTTGCGCAGATCAGAGCCTATGGCCCAGCAAATATGTGAATGACAGTGAACCGCATTTAAATTTTGGTGTATTTCAAATCATATTTTTCTGAATATTTTAAAATATTGTGCACAAGACATATCGTCCACTTTCACAGTTTTTTTTTTGTTGTTGTATTTTTTTTTTTTTTTTAAAGGAAAAGTGCAGCAAGAACATTATGCTAAACGTCTTCTGTTGTGTTGTACGAAAACACGAAAGTCATACAGGTTTGGAATATGTCTGAGCTTCGACACTGAATAAGATTTAAGATGCCATTTCATTACAACCCAGTTACTTATAAAACATACTGTATGTCATTTAGACACAAGTAAATATGGTTAAATATTTGAGGCTAGTAACTGTAAAAACATTTTTTAAAAACCATGGTAACTCTAAGCAGACTCTGTTTCAGCAAAACGCCTTTGAGAAGACAACTTCCAATCATTTAAATTATTGCAGTATTATTGCAAAAACTGCAACCTATAATAATTGTATAAGTGGTGCAGTTGAGCACTTCTGGTTGGAATGAAGGCCAGACTCAGAGTGAAGCAACGTTAATGAGATCCGATATTCCTAAAACACTTAACGACATGCCTATGGATCCAAGAACAATACTTTCTAAATGACAAGCCAACATAACGTGAAACCAGAGAGCTGGCCACTGTATCCTGAACCAACCCAAATCCTCAGAAGTTCAAATATCTGCTTATTTTCTAAAACTAATACCATTATTAAATAAAACAATAAATCAAGGCTAAAATGTGCTGCGTTCGTTCTGAAATGAATTTGGGATTTGGTTGGATATATGGATACCATTGTTGGCGAAAACACAAAAAGTACACAAATATATTCTCTTCCTGGATCTTCCCTTTTAATATAAGGGGAGAGTGTATCCAAGGTCAGTTCCTGATTGTGCCTCCTCCAATGAGGTGCAAGATTCAATACTTAAGTGTTTCTTTGTGGTCTGACAATGGGAAGTGTCAGAATTTTCAATACATATGCTTGGAAATGTCACCCAAGGTCGTACGAGCACAGCAGGAGCTTGAGCAGACAAACATGAATATATAACGAAATCAAGCACAAGGCATGACAAGCTCTTTGTAGACACGGCTACAAAACCATGCATGCTGTATAACATAAATTTACAGCTACACAAATAGCATTATATCAGTTGCACTTTATTTTACAGTATGTGTACAGTTTACTTACCTAAGAAAGTACTGGGTAACTACATTAGTTAAGGTTAAGTTTAGGGGTAGGTTCAGGGTTATTACCCAGTTATTGCAATTTCTATAACAGGTACAACAGGACTGTAAAATAAAGTGCTTCCATAAAATCAATAATAACATTCTGGAAAAAGCTGGTAAAGCTGAACTTTGCAGGTGTTGAACTTGTTTAGAGACTGAACGTGTCTCACTGTCCAGCAAGGCTGTTCAACCTTGAATTGTGACCCACTAATGGAACACTCAGGAAACAGCAGAGATTGGGAAGGTTCACACCACGGCACAAGCAAATCAAACACAATAAGGAAACGCTGCTAAGTACATGCACGCACTCGCCAAAACTCAAGCTCTGGAATCCATCCGTCAGGCCTGGTGTCCTGGAGTCAGGCCTTGAAAACGCATCTTTTTCTCTCTGTATTGGCCTGCCATCCACACTGAGACTGCATTTTTATTTATGAAAACTGAGATTTTTGAGACGCCGTTTTTGTTGGTGTAGTGTGGACTGTGAAAACGGGGGCATTTTAAAATGATGACACATGATTATTTATGTGACGCATATTGTACCAATAGATATTAATGTCTACCAATATTGTACCTGTTATGTGCTATTTACTTTCACACTGTTGTTACTTTTTGCACACTCTTCATATCGCAGGTCTGCAAAGATGACAGAACATTTACCTGCATTAGCTGTCCTCTGGAAAAACATGAGAGCAGCTGCGTATTAGACCAAACATACACTATATTGCCAAAAGTATTGGGACACCCCTGCAAATCATTGAATTCAGCTGTTCCAATCACTTCTATGGCCAGAGTGTATAAAATCAATCACCTAGGCATGCAGACGCTTCTACAAACATTTGTGAAAGAATGGGTCACTCTCAGGAGCTCAGTGAATTCAAGCGTGGTACTGTGATAGGTTGCCACCTGTGCAATTAGTCCATTCGTGAAATTTACTTACTACTAAATATTCCACGGTCAACTGTTAGTGGTATTATAACAAGTGGCAGCAATTGGGAACAACAGCAACTCAGCCACGAAGTGGTAGGCCACGTAAAATCACAGAGCAGGGTCAGCGCATGCTGTGGCGCACAGTGCAGAGTCAATAGCTACAGACCTCCAAACTTTGTGTGGCCTTCAGATTAGCTCAAGAACAGTGCGTAGAGAGCTTCATGGAATGGGTTTCCAAGCCGAGCAGCTGCATCCAAGCCTTACATCACCAAGTGCAATGCAAAGCATGGATGCAGTAGTGTAAAGCACGCCACCACTGGACTCTAGAGCACGAATCACACTTTTCTGTCTGGCAATCTGATGGATGAGTCTGTGTTTGGTGGTTGTCAGGAGAACGGTACTTGCCTGACTGCATTGTGCCAAGTGTAAAGTTTGGTGGAAGGGGGATTATGGTGTGGGTTGTTTTTCAGGGGTTGGGCTTGGCCCCTTAGTTCCAGTGAAAGGAACTCTTAATGCTTCAGCTTACCAAGACATTTCATGCGAGCCAGGCCTTCTCGTCCAGCAACAGTGCCTGATCTCATAAATGCGCTTCTAGAAGAACCGTAAAAAAAATACACATACTCCTAAACCTTGTGGAAAGCCTTCCCAGAAGAGTTGAAGCTGTTATAGCTGCAAAGGGTAGGCCAACTTCATATTAAACACTACAGATTAAGATTGGGATGTCATTAAAGTTCCTGTGCATGTAAAGGCAGGTGTCCCAAAACTTTTGGCAATATAGTGTATAATGGTGTGTGAGTGCGAACTGGTCATCAGTGAACAGTAAAATTTTTTGCTAAATAAAATGATCATGCCTGAAGAATTGTGTGATAACTTAATCATGTCTCATCTTAGTGTGCTTTTGTAAGGGTTTACGCATGCACAATTAGATTAATTGTGCGTTTTCCGACGTTTCAGTGGGAAAAAGCTTAAAAATGCTAGAGTTTTTACATCTGGAAAAAGGTGGGCTGTTAGCTAAAACTGTTATAATGCCACTTTTTTGACCATTATTTTTGTTTTTCATTAGGTTGATATTTTCAAATATTTCCAGATTAATGCAGACGTAGCCTCAACTATAAAACATCAACTGCATTAAATGTATAATGTTATCATTATGTTTGACTTGTTCCAGCTAGTTTGAAATGTTGAATTATTGTCAGTGGTAATTACAGCATGACACTGATGTTTTTGATAAATCTACTTATTTTGAGAAATAATTTGAAATAGCAGAGTGTCTTAGTTTCATTCCTATGCACTAATGCACCAAATAGGATCATTTTTGTCTTCTTCAAAACAGCCAGCAGCACCTGCTTAACAATTTTAGGACATTCGCCAGGGCTACAAGATATGCAGAAGTAAGGCAAATACATCACACAAGTCTCTGTTGATCGTTCGTTCAGGATTTTGGTGAAGAAAGAGCGTTGAAGAACCTTTGGACGTCCGCCTTGCCTTCTTCTGATAAACAGCTGTTCGTACACAGCAGATAGTTGATGGCAAATCAGCAGTTATTTAGTCTGCCAGTCAATCCTTGGAGACCGTTCAGTTCCTCTACAACACTGGTTCCCTGGCAGCAGCTACTTGATATCAGACAGCCTGTGTAAGCCAAGCGAACATGACACGCACTGAAAGAGGGCCACATCAGAGGGCCGGAGCCTGGGACCATCAAAGAGAGCGTGGAGGGAGCTCCGGGGGGAACACTGGTGTGCATCTGTTTCAGTATGCATCAGAGAGGAGGGCTGCTTTGTGTCACCTGCAGAGAGAACCAGGCAAAGCCCGTCAAGCTGTCATTGACCTGTGGCAAGATTGTTGGTGCCTGCCGCCACTGTTAATGTGTGTGCGCATTCGCGAAAGGAGAAATTGTATCTGCTTAACATCAGAGGGTCGAAGGAATTCTGATTGACATTGTGTGATGTGTATACTAACAGGCTGTAGATCATGGGCAGATGTGAAATACCTCTCCTGAGAACTGTTTACTTATTTCTTCAGTTTTTTGGGGTTTTTTTTACATTTGGGAAAGATTCGAACCCAATTTTTTCACATGAGCACCTTGCCTTAATTTGACGGGGGGAAACATGCAATTGCAAGGTAACAGCTCCAACTTTCAAAGCAATAGTTGACCCAAAAATCATTGTTTACTCATCCACATGTTGTTTCAAACTAGTATAAATTTATTTCGTCCATTTTGTAGAAAGACTGTAACTTAGGCAGACGTCACTGGGCACACGGCATTGTAGACATGACAAGATTAATTTAGACAGGATGGAGACATCCTTTTCCTTCTGAAAATCCAGGGCAAGTTAAGCAGCAATCTAATGAAAAACAAACATAACAGTCAAAAAAGTTTAGCTAAAAGCACACCTTCTTCAGATAACTCGGTTGCAAAACCTATTGAACTTCTTATTTAGCCGTTAACTGGGCCGTTCACAGTTTTTGTATTCCAAGGCGCAATTTTTCTGTTGTTTTTCCAATTTAAACATGCACATGCAAACTTTTAATGTGCTCACAACTAACATCTTGTATAACATTTTGAGCAAGACAGCAATCTAAGAGTTTTAAAAAAGCTTCTCCAGACGTTGATTTTTCCATTCTATTATTTATGAGACAACTCTTCCCCGCCACTAACGCAAATTTCTGACATTTATGAGACACCGCTTCCAGGTTATTTTTCTGGCTTTCCCTGTTTTTACTGCTGTGTGGTAGGGGGTGATATGACACATCTTCTGAAAGAGTTCTGAATGTGTTCTGAATTTCCTCATCAAAACACAGGCGAATAAGAAGCAGAAACAAGCGATAGCATATGTAAAATAATGAGATCATCAAACATTAAGCAGCATAAAAACTATGCCTAATGATACTGAATGAAATGTCAAACCCAGGACGAGCTACAGGATTATGAAGTTTTCGGGGTGTTGATGGAGTCGATCTACTCCATCTATGTTTTGATCATCGTTCTGAATCCAATCTGGATGGATGTAGTCTTTGACAAAAACACAATTTACTCAGCTTTTTGTTCAAAATTATGCTTTTTTTAGTGAATAATAAACATATTCTAGGGGCCATACAAATTTTGTGAAAATGATACAAAATGCTGGCGGTGGCTGGCAACTTTTATTTGTCAAAAACGCTGCCATTGAAAGAGTTAAAAGAGTTAAGTAAAAGAGTAAAAGTTTTGGATTTGGTTTTGAAATATGTATACATCTGTTTGTCTAGTTTGATGCTACAAACCAATTTTTTTAAATGACTCAAACATGCAAAAATCTAAAGATAAAGCCAAGTGTGTGAAAAATACAAATTAAAACAATATTTTTTTAAATGAGAGACATTTTTATGAATTTCTTTTGGCTAGCGCTGGACACACATGGGGAGATCAGAAAGCAAATGCCTTCTTTGATATACACGTCAGATTAAAATTTGACACTCATGAATAATGAATGCATGTGGTGGGGGAGCATCTTCAATGAGCCAGGAGAGAGCAGTGGTACCCGCTCTGCTAGGGTCTGGCACGCGGCTCTAATGACTTCACCCAGAGACCACCATGGGCCCCTGTGAGTCATTTCACACCACTAACAACAGCAGCACGCTATGGGAGCGCAAGCTGTTTAATTAAGCATTAGACTAATCTGCCTCTTTTGAGCCAGACGTCTGTAGGACTTCTGAGAGGGATGAGATTTTAAATGTTTTAGGTCCAAATGAGAGCGTGGTTCTGTTCTCTCAAACTGCTGACCAGCATTTCAGTGTAAACAGGAAAATAACATCAACAGAAATGGAAGCATCTTTTTTTCATTCTCTTTGTCCCAGCTCAGTAAACCATATTATTATACATTTCTTTTTAATCATTCTAAACTAAAGTGTTCTAAAGTGGCATACAGTACCATTACAACACGGACAGTACTCCTTTAAAGTTTTAGTTGAAATGAAAATTAGCCCATGATTTACTTACCCCGAAGCCTCCTAGGTGTATATATGACTTTCTTCTTTCAGACAAATACTATCTGAGATATATAAAAAAATATCCTTGCTCTTCTTAATGTGAGTGAATGGCGCTCCCGATTTTGAAGTCCAAAAAAGTGCACCCATCCATCATAAAAGTAATACGACTCCAGGGGGTTAATATAGGCCTTCTGAAGTAAAGAAATGCATTTTTGAAAGAAAAATAGATATATTTAAAACTTTATAAACTGGCTTCCGGCAGACGGCCTATGCAAATCGACTTATGCCAAAAGAGTAACTTCTGCCGTGATAGGAGAGAGTAGACGCCTCTTGCGGTTCAAACAAATAGGGCTGGGACACAAACTCAAGCGCCTCTAGTTACATATCAAAATTGTTTTTCTCTATACTCTGCGTATCTTACTTCTGTGTTCATGTAAGGGTTACTCTTCTGGCGTAAAATTTGCGTAGGCCGTCTGGCAGAGGCTAGTTATTTTAGTTTATAAAGTTTTAAATATGGAAATTTTTCTTACAAAAACTCATCACTTCGCTTCAGAAGGACTTTATTACCCCATGGAACCATGTGGATTACTTTTATGATGGATGGATGCACTTTTTTGGACTTGGAACTCCAATTGTGTTATTAAGTCATATTCACATAGGGTCAGCAAATCTTCAGTCTGTCCTTCTGATCTTTGATCTCATAGTGTTACATGTTGGTTATATTTGATACAAAGGTCAAATCACCGTCTAGAAGAGTCAATATAGATCATATATGTGTAGAAAATTGAAGATATACTCAGATCTAATAGATTTACCTTCTAAAAAGTTAGCATGCGGCACTTTTGAGTTCAAGCTGGGTGGACTAGGGTCAATACAGGGCCTGTAGGAAGTGACTTCATCAGTGAAAAGATGTCAGCTTGTTTTCCTTTTTTCTTTTCCTGTTGTGTTCTGATAGGAACTTCCTCTCCAATGGGGGTGGAAGTAGGTGTCACTCTCCAATCCACCCACACTACAAGGGGAAATGTCCATCACACGCCCGTCCAGCCTGACGGTACAGTCAACACTGGGTAAAGAGGCGGGGATGAGCAGACTTTATATCCCACGAGTGACGATTAATTAACTTTCTGTCTCCGTACCGATGACACCAGGATGACCGTTTCCATTCTTCTCTTTTTATCTCCAATGATATTTCATGTCCATTCAGAAAAACACATGTAGGCGTTTAGAACAGAAAATAAGCATGAATTGTCCTTTCTGGGTGAACTATCCCTTTAAAAACCAGATAGGGCTGTAAAGGGAAAAAGGTCTCCACAACAAACAATTTCTGTTGTTCACGTGTACAGTAACCTCCCTCAACGGGCCTTCATGAGCTTAAGCTGCCGATGTTTGCGGTCTGGCTTCTTTCTTCCTGCAGAGTTAGTCACAGGAGCTCAGGTGGCCGTTTCAGTGTGACATAACAGCTCTGTGCCTCTCTTCCTCTCTTCGCTGATAGATTGGTAGGAGCAAGTGTCCTGCTGGCGAAGCCCCCAAGCCACAGGAAACCTCATCGGTTGCAATGTCTAATGAGGATGTGAGCTGTGGTGATGGCATATTAATGCTCAGGCCCCGATGGACAGCGAGAATAAAAAGACAACACGGCGATGACTCAATACGAATTGTTTCAGGTGAAACAATGGTCTCTGCGACTGGCCGTTCAAAGAGTGTGGGAGAGGTGAGTCCATCTGCACTCTGAGGTTTGAAATATTTGTCATTGTTTTTCAGCTAAATGCCTCTTTATTTTGGTGTATTGTCAGTGGGATTGAAGGTTCAACGCGTTCAAAGCTTTTTTTCCCTGTGCTAAAATATTTGAAAAGTTGAATACACACACACAAAAAAAAGGAAAACTAAATCTTGAATAAATTAATACGTTTAAAAAATTGGTATATCATCACCTATTCTCAAACATTTTAGCTCAAGGAATAAATATAAAAAATAAGAGAAGTAATAATAAAAAATAAAAAAAAGTATACATGCCCTGAAGGCAGAGCTGGTACGTGTTATCTAGTATCACTCATCAGCAACAGCAGTAATCGGATCTTTAGAGGAAAGAAACTCTTTAGCAGAGGCCTTTGAGGAGTTAGGCCTCATTGATCCAATCAAATGATGTTTTAAAAAGGCTAATTGGTCAGTCATGATACACGGCATTTGGATTAAGAGCAAAGCTGTGAAGGTAATCAGGCACATACTAGATCACACTGCTAATCATTTGGACTTGTTTTTCAAATCTTATAGGATCTTGCAATCTTATTAAAAAATAATTTAGTAAATATTATGACAGTGTAGGACTTTTTTTACTTTTTCCATACTGTGTTCTTATTTACCAGCATGGTGAGTGCAGTTAAATTAGTTGAATCTTGTATAACTTATAAAAAAACTGAAAATTGCTTAACTTATTTTAATGAGTTAATGCAATGTAAAAACATGTGACCCATGCTGGCAAAATGAGTTCAGAGAGTCAAAAGTTAGTTATTGTTATATAGTTAGTTATTGTTAGTTTGCGGCACAATGTGTCGTATTGGTACGCAGACCCACCTAAGAAGACTCCTTCAACTGTGGTAGTGCTGACTCACTAGGGATTGTAATATCTAGTCCTAGTAAACAAAATTTTACGTTGGTAGAGTCAGCATTTTTAATTTAGAAATACTGTAATTCTGCGTATATCGGGATCGCCTCTGCCTTTGTCTTTGAATCTGTCAGCGCGAGTGAGATCGTTTTGTTTACATCAGCATTCGTTTGAAAAATCACATTTCATTGGTTCAGACTCATGCCATTGAGAATTCGCTATGAATATTCACAAACTTGAGTAAATGCTGCGCTTTAAAACAATACCAAACTTGTGCTGAAGGGAAGCGCCAGTCGTAAAGAAGAAGTCGTAAATCAGCTCTCCATGTCTAAGCTTGATGGACTAAACAGAAGAAATGGAACAGAGAAGATTTCCGCATCAAAGAGGATGGAGCCCCAAAGCTCCTGAACCAAAACCCTAAACGAACTTCATTTTGGCCTGATCTTGTTCTATTTTATGTAACACCAGTTTGTTCTTAGATTTTGCAAGAAGTATATTGGGCCTTTACTATGGCGTAGGGTCGATTACTTAAAATGTGTGTTGTAAAACAAAAAACACTTCAAAACTTCACACGTATTGTGGTCAGATCTGTCTGTGGCCTAATGGACCCTAATACAATTCCCTCAGCTTATACTTTCCCTTTATGCTTTATGCTAAGAATAAAAATGGAAAAAAGTCTAAAAATAAGATTTCAAAAATCATGGTATGGTAAATTATTTAAATTCCAGATGCAAAAAGTTGCCAGAAGAGACTCAAGAGGCCCAAAATACTTTAATTGAGAAGCAGACTCAATAAAGGGTTTATTTCTTTTACTTTATTTTGATGGTCACATTCTGTTGACTATAAGTAACGTTGCTCTTACATGTTGACATGTAGTTAAAACGTTACTGATAATTAACAAAATGTTCAATAGGGACCATCAAAATAAAGTGTTACCCAATAAAAAACTTCATATTTTAATATAAACATATATAAACGTATTTTAATTTTAAAAAAAAAAGGAAATGTCAAACATTTGACTTTTTTTTTTCATTCTGCAGTCCTTCCTCTATCACTGCTGTTTCAGATGCATTTTTGTTCTTTTGGCACAAAAAATATTTAATTAGCTTTGACTGAAGCATGATTGACCTCTCGTGTGGCCGGGGAAGGAGTCCTGACAGCACTGTGCAGGTGTGAAGTAAAACAGGAATCAGTGTAGCACCTCCGCTGGTGTGTCACGAGCCTGCAAGTCAGGAGATCCCCATGGGGCTGAACAAGTGTGTGTATATGTGTGTGGGAGAGACACGACTAGCACGAGGTCCTGTGGCTGACAGCAGCTCCCCTGCCAGGATGTGTAACCTCACACGGCCAAAACAGGAAGCCCTGCCACTCACTTAGTGATTGACACACTGGCGGAAGTTCATAAAGGTTCCAGAAGGGCTGTAGTCCATGTTCAAGGGTTGGTAACTGGGCCACCTGGTACAGTGCAATAAGGACAAGAGTGCTCTCGTTACATATGAGAGCATAGCTGCCTGTCCACCAGTCCTCCTCTGGGTCAAATAGTGCTGTGATAAATACTTTCAAAAAGTCATAAAAACCTTCATAAAAAGAAAAGTTATATGTAAAATAAGTTAAAATAAAAATTAATAAAATCAATAATAAATATAATATTCTTTTGTGAAGTGTTTGGCAAACCTATTTGGAAAAAAGCAAAACAAATAGCAAAGCAAAACAAAAAACAAAACAACAGAAAACAAACAAAACAAAATAAATGATAAATAAAATAAATTACTAAAATAATGCTTGAAATAAATAAGTACATGAAAAACAAGACAAAAAGCAAAAAAAAGGGGAAAAAAAGAAAGCAACATTAGCAATATTAGTTTGGAAAAAAAAAAAAAAACATGACAAAAGCATAGCAAAGGTAAACAGACCTGTTTGGAAAAAAAACTGAAAACAAACAAACAAAAACAAATAAATGATAAATAAAATAAATTAATAAAATTATGCTTGAAATAAATAAATACATGAAAAACAACATAAAAAAAGAAGAAGAAAAGGGATAAATAAAAGAAATGAACAAAACAATGCTTGAAATAAATAAATACATGAAAAACAACAGACAAAAAGCACAGCAAAAACAAAAAAAAAGAAGAAAGAAAGCAACATTAGTTAGTGGGTGAAGCAGACCTGTTTGGAAATTTTTTTTTGCTGTAAAACGATTAATCGCGATTAATCGCATCCAAAATAAAAGTTTGTGTTCACATAATATATGTGTGCGCACTGTGTATAATTATTTTGTATATATAAATAAACACACATGAGTGTATACAGGTCCTTCTCAAAAAATTAGCATATTGTGATAAAAGTTCATTCTTTTCCATAATGTAATGATAAAATTAAAATGTCATATTTTAGATTCATTGCACACCAACTGAAATATTTCAGGTCTTTTATTGTTTTAATACTGATGATTTTGGCATACAGCTCATGAAAACCCCAAATTCCTATCTCAAAAAATTAGCATATCATGAAAAGGTTCTCTAAACGAGCTATTAACCTAATCATCTGAATCAACTAATTAACTCTAAACACCTGCAAAAGATTCCTGAGGCTTTTAAAAACTCCCAGCCTGGTTCATTACTCAAAACCGCAATCATGGGTAAGACTGCCGACCTGACTGCTGTCCAGAAGGCCATCATTGACACCCTCAAGCGAGAGGGTAAGACACAGAAAGACATTTCTGAACGAATAGGCTGTTCCCAGAGTGCTGTATCAAGGCACCTCAGTGGGAAGTCTGTGGGAAGGAAAAAGTGTGGCAAAAAAAACGCTGCACAACGAGAAGAGGTGACTGGACCCGAGGAAGATTGTGGAGAAGGACAGATTCCAGACCTTGGGGGACCTGCGGAAGCAGTGGACTGAGTCTGGAGTAAATGGTAAATGGACTGCATTTATATAGCGCTTAACAGACCAATTAACAGACCAATGGCCATCCAAAGCGCTTTACATATTGCCTCACATTCACCCATTCACTCACTCAATCACACACCGATGGCGGAGTCAGCCATGCAAGGCGCCATCCAGCTCATCGGGAGCAGCTGGGGTTAGGTGTCTTGCTCATAGACACCTCGACACTTGGTCAGGTGGAACCGGGGATCGAACCACCAACCTTCCGGTTTGCAGACGATCTACATGAACCACTGAGCCACTGCTGCCCGGAGTAGAAACATCCAAAGCCACCGTGCACAGGCGTGTGCAGGAAATGGGCTACAGGTGCCGCATTCCCCAGGTCAAGCCACTTTTGAACCAGAAACAGCGGCAGAAGTGCCTGACCTGGGCTACAGAGAAGCAGCACTGGACTGTCGCTCAAATTTTGCATGTCATTCGAAATCAAGGTGCCAGAGTCTGGAGGAAGACTGGGGAGAAGGAAATGCCAAAATGCCTGAAGTCCAGTGTCAAGTACCCACAGTCAGTGATGGTCTGGGGTGCCATGTCAGCTGCTGGTGTTGGTCCACTGTGTTTTATCAAGGGCAGGATCAATGCAGCTAGCTATCAGGAGATTTTGGAGCACTTCATGCTTCCATCTGCTGAAAAGCTTTATGGAGATGAAGATTTTGTTTTTCAGCACGACCTGGCACCTGCTCACAGTGCCAAAACCACTGGTAAATGGTTTACTGACCATGGTATTACTGTGCTCAATTGGCCTGCCAACTCTCCTGACCTGAACCCCATAGAGAATCTGTGGGATATTGTGAAGAGAAAGTTGAGAGACGCAAGACCCAACACTCTGGATGAGCTTAAGGCCGCTATCGAAGAATCCTGTGCCTCCATAACACCTCAGCAGTGCCACAGGCTGATTGCCTCCATGCCACACCGCACTGAAGCAGTCATTTCTGCAAAAGGATTCCCGACCAAGTATTGAGTGCATAACTGAACATTATTATTTGAAGGTTGACTTTTTTTGTATTAAAAACACTTTTCTTTTATTGGTCGGATAAAATATGCAAATTTGATGATCTTATATTTAATGCTATTTAAAATGTTGTAGATAAGAATCTTTTCAATTATTGAATATATTTTGAGACAAAGGTCAGTTTTTCAATAACTGAAGAATATGTAAAAGTATGGTGTTTGGGGCAAAAGGCATCATATGTAACATGACAATAAACAGCTGCTGACTTTCACATGTGTTGACAAGACATGGTCAGACTCATATTGTAATATAATATATTCTCCAACTAAGAGATAATCACCATAACTATAATGAAACCATCAGATTTTAAAATTTGATAGTAATTATATCATATAATAAAAAATATTTTTAGCCTACTGTAAAGCTTTATTAAATTATTATGGGATCTCATTCAATGCTTTCAGAATCTTTACTTTAAAACAATAATTTCAGTATTTTTGAAATATATTTTTTTATTAACATATTTTAATATTTATTGAACATTATTTATCAAAATAAACATAGTACATAGTACAAACTTTGCTAACGAGATTTATTTTAAAACAAGTATTAACTTTTTCTTAGGGTGTGCTTTTAGCCCCATTGTACCCTATGATACAACTAATGTAGAATATTTATAGTATATTACCTTTTTTTAATTGTATACTATTGACATGGTCTTTATAAAATATCATAAATATGATGTTATTTGGATACAAGTATTAACTCAGAAAATTGATTATAATGGGAAATATACTTTATAGGAGTTAAAGCGTGACAAACTGTCTAAATATTTTATATAACCCGCTGATATGCTTTATTTTGGATGTGATTAATCGCGATTCATCTTTTGACAGTCCCAAAAAATGCAAATAAAAAATTTGAAAAAAATAAAAAAGCAATGCAAAGCACATCAAAACAACAGAAGAAAAAAAACCTAGACAAAATTAATTATAAATAAAATAAATTAATAAAAGAATGCTTGAAATAAATTAATACATAAAAAACAACAGACAAAAAGCACAGCAAAACTAAATAAAAAACAAACAAACAAAAGAAAGCAACAGTAGTTAAAGGGTGAAGCAGACCTGTTTGAAAAAAATAATAAAATGAAAAAACTAAACAAAAAACTATGCAGAAAATAATAAACCTTAACAAAGGGGTGGAGAGACTGGCAACCTGACTGAAAAACAAAACAAATGAAAAACAAAAGACAGCGAGGCCGTAGAGAGTCAAAAGAAAACCAAAGAGGTTTTTTAAAGTTAAATGGGATCAATATGTGGAGATCTCAGCGGCGGAGATCTGATCGGGCAAGAGTGTGAACAGGCTGCCGTTTCACAGCTGAGAGCGATCATGACTCTTGCATCATGGGATGTGTCACTGTATGACACAATGCCGGTTCACACTAAACTGCCAATTATCAACAAGCCACACCCTCCTCTCCTCACTACCGCAGTGTGCGTGCCCAGGCCGCTGACCTCGACCGGTGCTTCATGCAGTGTGTACACGTCAAACTGATTCACACCTTTGGGAATCTGGACATTTCCATGTAAAGCCTCAAGTGTGAATTAAATTGTGGTATTAGATTTCTGTTTACAGTGAGCAAAAAGCAATGATCCGAACACAATATCTCTCAGACCACCCAAATTAACACAAAATACGTGAAGTAATGTGATGTAATCGGGGGGAGTCATTTTAGGAATTTGTAATCAGAATCGTGTTTAAAGTGTGATAAGTGTACTACCAGTCTGACACTAGAGATACAGACATTATTTTTTTGGCGGCCACCAGAGGTCTGCTGTCTTTGATGATCACTCTGCTTCCTCTCAGAGTAACATGCTTATGTTTAAGTGAATATGTTTCTTAAATACTTAAATTATTTATTTTTATCCCCATCCTAGTGAATTCAAGACGCTTCAAATAATAATAGGTTGCCAACAACATTGAAGAGTAAGTAAAAAAAGTAGTTTTATATACTGTAATCTGATGATATATTATATATAAACCAATAATTATCTTTTGAAAAAAATCCATCCTGAAATATTTTTGATAGTAACTTGTATTAGTCAGGATTTAAATTCATCCCAGTGACATCCCAGTTTGAATCAGTTTAGTAAAAAGATTAATTCAGTTTGGCTCACTGATTCATTGACACTTTCTTCAGGTTACAGTGTTATGTTTGTACTTCATGGGCCTTATTTTAAAGATCTGAGCACATGGTGTAAAGCACACAGCGCAGGTGGACTTAGGGAGTGTCCGAATCCACTTCGCTAGTTTAACGATGGGAACAACGGTCGGCGCGCCAGGAGCATGATCCAAAAGGGTTGTACCTAGTCTCTTAAGGAGTCATGGATGTGTTTTGGGCGTAACGTGCAATAAACCAATCAGAGTCTCATCTCCCATTCCCTTTAAAGACCAGTTGCGCTTGCATCATCATGGCAGATTGCTATTTACATGGCGGAAATTTCGAGTGGAAAGACTGAACGCTTCTCCAGAGAGGAATCCTTTTATTTTTTATATTTAAAAATGTTTGTATGCTGCTGAGCGTCCCAGTGTGTGTAATAAGCAGAGTGTACACGCATTGGGCACCTGCCTATAGGCGCATACTAATGCACCCTTTAAATAACACAAAAATACTGCGGCATTGACTTTAGACCAGGTTTTTGTTGGTCAAAGGCGCAGTTGTTTTCAGTTGCTTCAAAATAGCAACACGCCAACAATGCGCCTGAACACACCTCATTTTCAGACCAGCACACCCATGGGCGAACAGATGGGCGCAAGTGCATTTGCTATTTAAACAACATGACGCAGGATGTGAAAATGATAACTGCGTCGGGCTGAGATTAGCAAAAAACACTCGCGTCGCACCTGGCGCCACATTGTGCCGAGTGTATGATATGAGTGAGTCAGAGAATCATTCACTAAACCATTTATTTGTTGGGGGCGGGGGGAGGGGTGTTCTGGTATTAAAAGGGTCAAACTTCAGAACGGAACCACTATAGTGCTGCAATCTACTACTAAAAATGTAGTGTCACTTCAGCACCATTTTAAATTCAGTAGTTTGTAGCTTTGCATATTATCAACATTGCATGAGAAGAACCAAAAGTAAAAACTAAATATTTTTATCTGCACTGGTACACATTTTTGAGCTCGGGCAAAGAGTTTGGCATCATTTTAGTGTCATTGCAGTGGAGGCAAATTGATTTTTTCTTTTCAGATGTCAAATAACCTTGGATCCTTATTGATAGATGGGCGGCAGAAGTGGCGTGAGGCCTTACCTGTCCAGAGAGGTGGACACCAGTGTCAGGACATCGCAGGTCTTCATTCAGGCTGTCATGGACACAGAGGAGGGACAGATGCCCTGTGAAGTCACATGACAGTCACAATTAATCAATGACCCAGATAGGCAGCAAACAAAAAGACCGCAAGATGTTCCAAATAAACACCATTCTCAAATTGCTTATCAAACAGGATTTAACTCTTCTGTTCAAATGTCTTGCCAAAAAAATCTAAACAATCCATCGTGCAAGCTAATATTTCACCGCACATCAGTATAGTACAAGCTATATTTTTAAAACCTTTATCAAATGCCCTCAGATAAAAAGACACAGAACACCGATATGGCATAAATTCCTCAAATTTATGACCGACTTGTGTTTAGATGCTATGATAGTACTGTAGGGATGAGCACAATCTTTGCCTCCCATCCCAGAGGGCTCAGTCACCAATTGGTGCGGTCTTTGTGGTCCCATAAATCTGGGGGCACTTCATAATACGCATTGAGTCATCAGGCCCACGAGCGGCATGTCCAGAATACATACCGGGCTTTGTGCATCAGGCAGTATCCAGTGCTACTGTTTCATTCAAGAGTCCTTACTATTGAAGTGAGAAGTCAGATAAGCTTTATAGAAGCTTATCCTTCACAATAAGCAATCATTGACTTCCACATACAAAGAACAGTTGATTTGTGTAAGCGCGAGAGTTCAGCTTCACTTTATGTCAAATCTCCACTTAACAGTACAATTAGTAACGTATCTTTTTGTATGTGTGAAGTTCTACATTTGAGGATGTCACCAAAGAGAGGTTTTACCAGATTTTGCGAAGTAAACCTAATTTTGTCCCAGAAGAATAGCACACAGAACTGTCATGGTCGGAAAGCGCCCTGCGTCAGGATTAATCTCCTGCAAAGAAGGGTGGGTCAGGGCAGCCAGAACTCATTTGGTGTGTTGCTATGAAATGGCTGCCCATCAGAAATATCTTCATCTATCTCTGTCTCATCTACATGGGTGGAAATGGAGGGATGAAGGGCTGTAAGGAGAGAGGGAGGGTAAAAGAGGCGTCCAGAGGAGAGAGGTCAGTGCATTCAAGGAGTCCATCATTCTGATGTGTCAAGCGTCTCTTTACTGAGTTTGTGGAAGTGTTGGTGCGTGTTCAGCGATATTAAGCTTAGCTTCTCCAGGGATTTTAAGGGACTCTTTGACAAATAAATTGTGAGAAAACACATCATTCCACATATTCTCCTCTGACCCAGCTATAGACTTTTGTCCACTGTAGTGGACATTATATTTTAGTGAATTTCTCTGTACTATAAAGAGCACATTCATGAGCTTTTCAGATATACCAAATATGTGGAGGTTCCACCATCATAAAAACTTCTCCTTGGTCTTTGATAAAAATTGTTTCAAATTGTTTGTCATCAATCAACATCTCAGAAAAATGTTATGGGGTTTCTAATCAAAATATGACTTTCTGTTACAAAACAGGGCATTGATTTCATATATGTCCACTGAAATCATGTTTATCAGGCATTTTGGGAGACACAACAAGTGAATAGTGAAAGAAATTATATATCAATATTCCTATGAAATATTAGATATAATTTTGAAAATGTTGACAATTATAACACTTCTTTTTTCTGTACAAGTTGCCCCAAGAACACATTAATATGCAAATGAGATACAGTATAGATACATTTAATTGAATGGGAGTAAAATATTGCATAAAGTAAAATGGTATATCAATTTATTCCATTATATATTTCATAACATAGTTGAAAAACATCTTTGTACAAAATTGGGTTAAAAAAAATCCTGAAACCTTTTTTCAGTTTTTGCCTATAAATTTAATTTCATGTAATTTTATTACATTTATTACATGAGTCCTGCTGTCCACTACAGTGGATATAGCAAAACATATGAATAAAATATAATTTTTCAAAAAGAAAAAAACATTGCCCTATAAAACATTATGCTATAAATAATGTAAGGACATGAAATAATAATAATTAAAAAAACTTTTTGAGGGGGTCTCAGGAGGATATAGAAAAAAAAGAAGAATCACACGAGTAATCCAATGGCAAAAATAGTGATTGTTTCCAAACAGGTTTCTAAAACACTCCTCCCTCTGCCATCATTATGGGGTGTTACTTTCTAAAGACAAGGTCCATTGGCAGTCTTACATCAGCACTTTAGAAACTTCAAGGTTTCAACACTGGCCCAAGATCTCAAAGTAGTTATGATAAAACAAAGGTAAACAGCAAAAGGTAAACTGAGTGTAAAACCCAGAGGCGAATTTAGTTCTGGCCCATCTGTTCAATTCATTGCAATCAGGGAGGCGTAATGGCAGAATCTGAGAATGAAATACCTGCAGGAGCTCAACTATGCGTTCAACTGTTTTAATACTGGATGATTGAGAAATAGTTTTTTTATGGCTAAAATGTTATAAAAACAGATCTGGATGCTGATTGGTTAATACAGCAATTTAACCTCAAAATATACTTATACCAAAGTATACGCTACAGTTTGACTTAATTTCATAACATACATTAATGTACGCAAGCAGCCAGATTTTTCTAACCACACATACTTTGTACGCTCACAGTTTAAACCAGTACAAAGACATTTTGTAGAGAAATAGAGCAGACACTGGACAAGGGTGAAATTTTCCAGTGTGTATGTGTCGGCCGTCTGGGTTTCCACGCTATCAAATGGACTGAACTTTGAAAGCTGCGCGTTCAGCTGTATGTGTTCACGAGGCATCTACATAAAAAAAATGTAGTATATTTTTGGGCTTTACTGCGCTAAAAAGCAGTGTAGGCCTAGGAACAGCTATGAAGCAAACCACCGAAAATAGATAACATGCATAAAAATAAAATAAAAAATGTATTAAATACTGTATTGAAATTGACTACATATCTGTCCTGTGAGGTCTTATTGCACGAGGGACTACTGAGAAATGAGTAATCGAGGATGATTTCAGTTTCTACATCTGCATATGTCGATATATGTACCTCAGCATAAGCTGACATGAGGTATTCAATAATTTCAGAAGACCTGGTAAACCTTCAGAGTTGACAGGAAGTTTTTACTCTCTGGAAAAATCTGACTGTGTTGCAAGCTGGGAGAGGGAAATGTCCACAACTTTGAGAGAAGCCAGGCACTGCAGGATAATCACAGTTTAATAGGAGCAAATATTGAAAGCAGGAGCTGACCAACCAGATCCCCTTTCCTAGTGCTCTCTCCCAGTGCGCCGAGAAAAACGCTAGCACATGGGTGCCTAAGAAATCGATAATTCCATGATATATCAATTAACGTGAAAAAATAGAGAAAACCGTCATATTGACGTTCATTCATTGTTTGAGTTGGAAATTGTTCTAAATGCAGGTCTGTTGAAAATCTGACAACCTTATTCAAGCAAAACAATTCACGTGTACCGATCTAGAGTTTCAGCATGAAAAATTAGCAGTATCTCATTGACAGGGGACAAAAAAACGTCCAAGACGTAGTCCAGATGAATGGATTGATGTCCTTTCTTGTAAATGTACGTGCTTGTGTTTTTTATGTTCTTGGTCTTAAGATGAACTTGTAAGGTACGCTTTCCCTTTCAGGCGTCCTATTTGCCATGCAGAGCCGTTGCATGCTGGGAGAGGGAAATGTCCACAGACTGGGGCCTCTTTCTAATGATTTCCCACACCTGCACATCTGCTGCCGTTTTAATTAATACTCTAAGGAGGTTTGTCGCAAGTAATCAAAAACATTGTCACTTATGAAATCCTTCATTATAGAACAAAAATCAATACTTTACATGAGTAGAATGAGGGCGCTCACAAAATAGCCCACGTCAAAATAAACAATCTAATCAAGAAAAGCAGGATAAAAGTGTAGAAAGACTATTCGGGGTGTTCGGCACTCCAGGGTTTTTTTCTTCTGTGAAGCAGCAACACGTGGTAAAGGGCTGGGCATCATTTTTATGCAGGCCTTGGTTCCTGAGCTTCATATGGGTGGAAAGGGTGGGGGGCGGCACGACAAAGGCAATAGTCGCATCAGCTCTCTTCAGCTCTGCAGCATCACCGCAACCTCTCTCCTTGCTGATTTATGGCTCGCTGCTGACCTCTGAGGTCGTAACATGGTGATGGGTGACTGGCTCTCAACGGTAAGCTACTGGCACTTGACAAAGTGCCGAGAGCAGAATGAATTTACTCCTCTTTTCCTCAATCATCAACAGGCACACGCCGGCTTGCTGCCCTGACCCCCTCTCATCCTGACTGCTATAACAAGATCTCCCATCTCATGGAGGAGCGAGGGAGAGGGAGGCTGAAAAATTTACTGTCATTTCTACTTTCCAATGAGCTCCGGTGAGCACTTCTTTCACCTTCAAGTTGCTTTGCGTGTTGGGGATAAGGAGGGGAGAGATGGTTGGTTGTGACGGGGGCGAATGCACTTCGATGCACCTGTCTAACTTTGGGTCATTCGCCAGAGGTACTTCAATCTGCGTTTGCTTCCATCAACTTGATAACGGCACCTGAAAGCAAGTTCAATTTAATAAGCAAATAAATCTCTACAAACGTGGACATTTCACAAACCTCGTTCATCAGTTGTGTCCACCACAGATGTGCCAGTTACCCACAAACAAATACTTACTAACGCAATCATTAACAATAAATGCAAAAATCCATTTGGTTACTTCACCTTTTATTGTGGCTACACCAGCATTGGGTGGAGGATTGTAAATTTAGGCAATATAAAAAGCATAATTTCCTAAAGTAGGGTTTTAAATTATCCGGCAGTGCAAATGTTGGCCCATTGTGGCAGGCGAGACACAGTGGGTTATAATTGAAAATAAAAAAGCCATTTAAAAGACATTCAATAAGCCACTGGGAAATTGATCAGGCTATAAAATCTGTCGCTACTGGGGCGAGAGGCTGGCACTCTTGCAGAGACGCTGCTTCGGTCCTGACACAGCAATATCCCTGCAGGCTTTACTGTCTACATGCCGACATACAAACAAGGGATGCCGCGGAAGTACACTTCCCGACGGATATGCTTTCCCTATATCCTCAGGCATGCATTTAAATTGCGCGAAAAACAACAACATAAGGCTGTAGTACGTAGTGGAAGCTTTGGACTCGCTCTAGAAAAATTTGGGGGAAAATATTTCCCTCAGTAGCGAGTGTTAAAAAAAAATTACAGAAGAGTGCAAGAGCGGGCACAAGTGCAGGAGGGGGAAAAAACATATTCCGCTCCTGCTTCTTTAACTTTCAATTCTGCCAAGCATCTCTGCTTCACAGCCCCTGGCTATTGCCTTTCTCAATCTGTCCCTGGGGAGGCAGGAGTTATGGGCCCTGTCGATTGAGGAGAAAGGGATGTTATTCCCCTGTCACCCTCACCCGGTCCGCCAGCAGTCCTGCCCTGATCTATGGCCACCGTGTCGGGGTAGAACTGTCTTGATGCACCATTGGTTTCCAGTGCCGTCACCCCCACCCCGACGCTCAAACTCATACTACCTTTACAACCCCCTCACGACCCTTTAAAACAGCCCCCCTCCATGATTCTTGTTGGGGAGTTCTCAGAGGGCCAGGAGTGTGACACAATGAGTTTGAGGAGGTCACCCCTAAAGGGACAAGGTCTAGTTGGCGTCAAAAGGGATTAAGTGACACCTGGTGGGTGTTTACCTGAGATGGCAGACTGCACAGTTGTGTGGACAGTTGATCATGACTCTTAGAGACTGTGTCTAAGAGATTGTGATGTTTGAGAACTATGGTAGATGTACAATAATTTCACAAAACTCATTTGAAAACCAATTAATTATAAGCTCTATCAGCGCCAGTGAAAATCGCTTGAGTGTGAACACTCAAGACGCGCCGAAAAACATTTAGAAAAACGCTGGCACACACGATATTCGTCCCTGTGTGTACAGGTCTTTAGACAAGTTAAATAAAATCTTAAATTAACTTAAAGAGTTGTGAGAAAACGGGTGTGTCAAATCCACGTCATGTGTAGCAATGGAAGTTCTTAAAGTGACAGCAGCCTAATAACCTGCTGCTGTGATACTGTCATTCATTTTAATCAAATAACAAAGGTAGTAGAGAAAATTACTCACTGCTCTTGACTAACGAAATTGTGTAGCTTTAATAAGGATTAATCTATTAGACAGCAACTTATCTTTTGCAGATCATATTTCAAATGTTACAAAAACAGCCTTCTTCCACCTTAGAAACATCGCTAAGCTCCATAACATGTTATCTGTCTCTGATGCAGAAAAGTTGGTTCATGCGTTCATGACCTCTAGATTGTAATGCATTACTAGCAGGATGTTGTGCATCCTCGATAAACAAGCTACAATTAGTCCAAAATGCAGCTGCTAGAGTTCTTACTAGGTCACGAAAATATGATCATATAACACCAATTTTATCATCGCTACACTAGTTACCTATTAAGTTTGTATCAATTATAAAGTATTGCTACTGACCTATAAGGCCCTAAACGGTTTAGCTCCTGTGTATTTAACTGATCTTCTATCGCCTTATAACCCATCACGATCTTTACGATCACTAAACTCTGGGCTTCTGGTAGAACCTAGGATATCTAAGTCCACTAAAGGAGGAAGAACGTTCTCATATTTGGCACCTAAACTATGGAATAGCCAGAGATGGGTAGTAACGAATTACATTTACTTCGTTACATTTACTTGAGTACATTTTTTGGGTAACTAGTACTTTTTGAGTATTTTTAAAGTTGGGTACTTCTACTCTTACTCGAGTACATTTCTTGTGTAAAAACTGTACTTTTACTTCATAAAATTCGGTGGCGTTCCTCCGCTACTGTCAAATAATGACTTGTTCGCAAGTCTCGCGAAACGTGGGAGAGGCTGCTTCGCGAGAGGTGGCTACGCATCACCCGCTTATAATTAGTGCGCGTTAAGTCTAAAGACGTTGGCCGAAGCAGAGGAAGATGTGTGTGAGCTACGGGAGGCAGATCACCCGTGGCCTCAAGTCTTCACAGAATAGTTTCATAATGCGATGCATGCTGTGTGCACCGAAACGAACAGACATCTCAGCAAGTCAGCATAAAAGAATTCCAGCTCTAACCTGAAAAAACATGTAGCGGTAAGTGTCACAATGATGCCTATATTTGAACACTATATATTTGAACACTATTAATGGTAATTTGGTAACTATGGGCGCTTTTCCCTTATTGTAATACTATTTCACACACCATCCGAGTGTTTTCCTCATATGCGCTCTTGTGCAAGCAGTGACAGATCGTTTCCTCCAAACAACACACGACCACGAACAAACGTTCACATCTGCATATTTACATATCCTTTTTTTTTTTTTGTTACAAAACGAAGCAAATTGAATAGCCTAATGTGACGTCTTGCATTTATACACAAATCCGGACAGACACCTGTCTGAAGTGTAGAAAATGCATACAAATAAAAAGGGGATTGTATTTTATTCCTACCTAAAGAATGCATATATACTTATAAAGATAAAAGAACAAAATATTATCTAAAAAGAGCTCTGGTTAGCCCAGCACACACACACACACACACACACACACACACACACACACACACACACACACACACACACACACACACACACACACACACACACACACACACACACACACGCACACACTGTGTGATTAATGGTTAAACAGTGTGTGTGTATGTATGTGTGTGTATATGTATATGTATATATATATGTGTGTGTGTGTATGTATATATATATATATATATATATATATATATATATATATATATATATATATATATATATATATATATATATATATATATATATATATATATATATATAAATATATATATTATATGGAGAGGTTGCTTCTAAAAAGTAAGTAACTAGTAACTAACTACTTGAGTAGTTTTTTCATCCAATACTTTTTTACTCTTATGTAACTATTATGATTGTTACTTTTACTTTTACTTGAGATACAGATTTTGGCTACTCCACCCACCTCTGGGAATAGCCTACCTAATAATGTTCGGGGCTCAGACTCACTCTCACAGTTTAAATCTATATTAAAGACGCATCTCTTTAGCCAAGCATTCCCATAATGCTTCTCATAATCGTGTTCTACAATTATATCAGTGCACATGACAGTCTTTCCTTAATGCTTTGAAAAGCAGCTACGCTAATTATTTTCCTGTTCTGTTTTATCTTCGAACGCCGGTCCCGAGGTAACCATAGAGTCCGTCAGCTCCAGCCTCTCATACAGACTGATGACCATCACCTGTGAAGAGATGACTCCAACTCCGGAGAGGACTTCAGATGACGCAGCTGCATTAACGCTCCCTTGCTTTTCTTTAAACCTAATCATCGCTACATGTATTAGCTGATCTGTGTCCTTTGAACATTTCTGAAATACATAACGTGGACAAATCACTTTAAATTGTAATGTAGCCATATGCTTTTTCTGTGAAGCTGCTTTGAAACGATATGTTTTGTGAAAAGCGCTATACAAATAAATGTGAATTGAATTGAATTGAATTAATCTATATTTAAATGTTAATTTATGCAGTGCAAACTGACGGAAATTACATAGAGACATCAGTATCAGTGATACTGGCCTTCATTAATAAAAAGATGCCATTAAGCAATACATTAGCACACACTAGCATAAAATACTTGGTAAAATTACAATAATCTATATAAAAAAATTATAATACTACCACAAAGTGTGTATTTTTAATTATATATATATATATATACACATATAGCTAGATTTTGTAGAAGAGTTTTGTCTACAATGGGGAAAAGTTCTCAAGTTGGAGAAACTGGAAATTGGAGTAGTCTGAATGAACAAGTAGATCGAATCTGAATGTAAAAACTTAAATGAGTAGACAGACACACGTCTCCTTATAAGTCCAGGAGCATTTTGCATGCAATATAAATATGTGGGAATTGATGTCAGATCTCCATACACATGAGAAGACTAAAGGGCACGCTTCCATTTGACATGTGTCAAGAATTAAGAAAAGGGGTGGAGAGATGGAGGAAGGCCTCGGCCCACGAGATGAGAGATGAGATGGAAAACTTACCCTCCGTTAGCCTGCGGGCGTAAGGGTGACGCTCGGCCGACTGAGATGTGCATAAGCGACTTTGGATATGAACTATAAAGCAAAGGATGAAAAAAACTGATGCAGGTGGTTTTGTGACAGTGACCCCGCGGGGGATGATCTGACTGAATAAACAGACAGATTAATAAATAAATATCTTTTAAAAAAAGGGGAACTGAGGAGGGCTGCCATCTATCAAAGATCCTATTACCACGAAACCTGAAGCCATATGTATAAGGCAGCCAGGATCCTAAGCAGATACAAATTCAACTTTTCCTTACAATTTGTTATCTCTGACATCCATCATGCCAACACACACACTGATACACAAAGCAACTCACACACCGGTTTGAATTATGAATAGATTTTCTCAAGTCTACTCAATAGGTATTGACTGCTTGTATGCACCAGATTTCTCGGATTTACTTTAAATCGTCTATATGAAGTAAATCATACAACCAATCCGGACAGTATGATCACAAGTAGCTTTATCAGAGGAAATAAAGAGTTAAAAATGAGAGAAGTGAGAATGGGATGATTTTTTCTTTATTTCCTCTGAGAGAGAAATGTAAACAGCTATCTAACCACTACCATATTTTTGTAATCTGTTTATTTGGGTATTTATACGAACAATATGTAGTTGTGTATTCAGCGTGTGCAATCAAATGACACGGTCTTCATTTGGGACAACAAACAACAAACATCTTATATAAAATGTCAGACAACTCAGTTTTCAAGGTCATTTGTTGTCAGTCTTTGTGAGTGTGTGTGTGGGATAGGGAGGGGGGATGACAACAGATGGATTTAACTTAGCTAAAGATCCAATTGTAACACTGGCAGATTTACACGCTGCTGCGTTACGTTGCATGTTGGTATGCAATAACAAATTATAGCATTTCATTAGAGATTTAAATGCAATAATGTGTTGTGACACCAAACATAAACTTTCATTCGCAACGCTGAAAATGTAGAAGTGCTACAACAAAATACTGGCACAACCATATGCTGACTAATCATTTAAGACATGTAAAAGTTTCATTTTAAGCTAAATGACCATCTCTGTTGCCATGTGGCCTGCAACAACTAACTCCAAAAAAGGAGTATACAAATGGTTGAAGTATTTATATATATATTTATATAAGCGCCTAAAACTAACTTTTTGCCAAACCTGCCCATGGCCGATGGCCATGAAACTGTTTTTGCAAAAAAGTTATTAATATTTTTTTACATATTAGTCAAAATTCATAATTCTTTATTCCAATTGTGAATCTACAGCTAAAACTACAAGCCTAACTAATATCAATTTAATAGCCTAAATTTTTTAATGACACGTAAACAGTCAATAGTAAAATAAAAACAAATAATCAAATTACAAGCAAAAGCACAAACACATTTTCTTTCTCCTTTGCTGTTTGATTAACATTAAATACACAGACAGCAGCAGGAATATCAGGCTGCTGTCACTTTAAGAGCGAATGCACAGATCTAATATAGTGATATTGATATATTTTCTTGAATATTTTCTAAGCTTTAACTTTCGTGACAATGAAGCACTTGCCTTTCAACTGTCCCGAGCACCCCTCACGTTTGTTCACGTTCATGCATCGATAGAAGTTTTATAAAAATATTACCAGTCAACTGGCGAGTAACACTGTTTCATATCCTTGCCGAAGCAGAGTTTTACTCACATTTGGCACTTGGCGAGTGTTAATTTTAGGCCGTCTCTAATCCGTCATTACAGGAATACAATTATTTGATTACAGTAACATTATCTTATTAATTGATCAATTTATTCATTCGAAATTGACAGGTTGCATCCAAAATCACATTTTTTGAAAAAATAATTACATCGCAATCGCTAAATATGTATAAATATGTGTATTATGAATGTAATCCAGAGGGAAACATGCGATTTTGACTGCAGCCAACAAATTGCCCACACTTGCCCTATGCATCTAATATCATCTGACCTGATTTTTTACAACTAAAAAGGAGTTTGGAAAATGAACTTTCTGCTTTTATCAAGCTTTTCAAGTTGACCCTTGAGAGTTGCATCTTTTTGATTGACATATATCTCCATTCTTGAGGTCCATTTAAATCCTACTCAAAAGGCGGCAGAGAGAAAAAAAAGAGTAAGAATGAAAGCATACAAAATAGCACTGTCCCCCTTGACCTTCAGCTTTATTGGTGAACGTACTGATGATATATAATGTAAAATAATGAAAGGGACAGGAAAAGAAGAAAACGACTTCAGAGTTTAAACGTACTTTTCTTCTTTTTTCCACAAACACTTGTTCTTTCCTGATTCCTTTATGCATATAGCATGGTCTCGTTGTTGTAATTGGTGGATTGAAACCGTTGCTTCAAAGGAGAAAAAGACATGAATTGATCAAAAGAACATAAACGCTTTTTCTCACGCTCACTCGGCTTCAAGAATTACTTGACCTTGAATGGAAGAGACACAACAATCAGTTATATACAATAAGGACATACAGCAGCATTTATTGTGGGTTTGGCCCTATTTGTTACAACACAAGGCCTTTCACAGTTGGGCTCATATGCGTATGAGCGTCTCTCTCCCTCTTGGTTACATTACACATACGTTTCTTCTTAGCAGTTAGTCGCGTGGTTGGCTGACTGGTTTAAAAAATTGCACAGCATTAAAAACAAATATTCAATCATGGCCCGCATCGCAACCGATTACTTTGAGAGTACGGGCGAGTCTCGTCAAGATGATTAGTTGCATCGCTCATATGCACGGGACGGCCCCTTCTGCATATGCATATGGTCTGCGCGCACAACGCAGGCTAAAACTGCCATTTCATTCCTCTCAGAGTGAATTCACCTTTAGTAATGGGCTGGAGAATACCAGCTGCCAATCAATATGAGTTAGTGCATGTGTGTGATTCTGCTCTCTGATTGGTCAAGTCATAATTAATCAGGTTTTGTGCAAGAAAAGATAATCCAGGGAAAAAAGGAGAGTAAATTAAAATAATTTTAAATAATTAGTATTTAAATTATTTAATTAAATATGGAGTATCAATATAGTAACGTAAATATGGAGTATATTTTCTTAAACTAATAAAAGTATTAATTTAATTAATTTATAGTTATAGTGCCAATATAGTTATATTATTAGTATTTCCTTAATTTTCCACCTTGGACAGTAATCTCAAACATCACATAAAATAGCTAGACAGGCAATGTTAAGAAAAACAAAAGTAAAACACAGACAGATTCACATTACAATAAAAATATGGATGGATTATAGAACGACCAACCAGAATGAAGAGAGCTGTGTAATAATAATAAAAATAATAATAATAATACAAGTTGACATATTATTTATAAAATACCTCTTTTCCCTTCAATCCCTCCCTTCTCTCTTTATGAAATCTCTCATTTACGTGAACTCCCTTTGAGATTACTACGATTCAGTCCTGAAATGCTGGGGTCAGAGAAGGCGATTGAAGCCTGTCATTTTTCTGGGTCTGGAGAATGTTACAGTCCCAGAACAGGCCTGTCATGTTAAGAGTTCACCCTCTTTGCCAATCGCTACTTTTCCTCTCGCCATAATTTAGGACAGATTTTTAAAGCTCTGTTTTATATAAACACCCTGCCTTTTGAAAATACACACATATATGCACAAACCCAAATATACATGTACATCATCTTAGCTGGCCAATCAGCCCTTACAAAGATGCTTCGTTTTTTTGAGGTCGATCAATAAATAAACCAACGACTCACTGGTTTTGTCGGAACTCTGGGTGATGTTGTCACTGTGGGTCGAGGAGCTGCTGGAGTGGCTGGTGGTGACCGTGTGCCCGTCCAAAACACCTGGCACTGGAGAGCTGCCCGGCCGAGAGCTGCCCACTGAACTGGAGGGCCTGGAACTGGCGCAGTTCTGCGAAGTCAAGCTTACTTTCAGTAGAGTATCAGAGATCACTAAAATGTCTCTATTTCGCATTTTTCTAATTAATATATATTTTGTCTATTATTATCAGCACTACAATTTGAGAGAAACATAAAAGTCACCTTTTCCTTTTCTTGCATTTCATTTTTATTCATCTGATAATAGAGACCGATTAAAGAAATTGAGAATAAGAATCATGAACGAACGTTAAATATTTAAAAAAGTACAAGTTTAGCGCTAACAAGTCATTCATTACTCAATACACCACCAAAAAGTACACAGACATGTATGGAAATACCACAAAATAAATACCCGTAGAAGTCTCACAGGAATGTAAACTAGATCTGACATAAAAACCCACAGCCTTACCCCTCATATCACACAATAACATATAATGGGCTTTGACATGCAGCCCTAGTTAAGAAGGCTTCTGGAGACGTTTATTTTGTTCTCAGAAAGAAGATAATGCATAAACAAGCACTATATCAGCATTCAAAATCATACGTGTGAACATTTTACAACAGGAAATGCACATATATGTAGTACAGGTCCCTCTCTTTTCCGTCTTATATCTTGTCAAAACTTGAATTAGGATCAAAAAACTAATCTGCTTCCAATTTATATCTATATTTCAGGGCTGTCAGGGATCCAGACCCTGCTAGTATCGCAGGACGTTCGTTTTTCATTTGGCCGGCGCAACTGACAGCTTTATTTTTCTCAAGCAATCTGCCACAGTATGTACAAGTGTGAGGTCACATGGGTCAGGCGGCAGTTGGTATGAAGCACCCTGGCAGCACTGGTCTGGCTCATGAATAAACAAGAATGACAAGTACGGAAACTATAGAGGGAAGGAGAGAGCGAGAGAGGTGTTTAATAAGCCGCTACATATGTTCAGCAAATGGGGCTTTAATATCATGCTGTATATTCATTATCTGCCATTTACAGTATCTATTTTCATGCAGAATGGAGTTGTGAAATATCCTTGAGAAACCTGTATAATAACTAGACTCAATGCATCATCATGTACATTCACTCAATAGCTGTCTAGAGCAAATTAATCCCGATCTACCATATTAACATGTCTGATTTAAAGCTGAAGTGTGTAATATTTTCACTGTTACCATCACAAAATTGGATAGGTGGAAGAATGGATGGATGGATGGATGGAGGGATGCATGGAGGGATGTAGGGATGATGGATGGGTGAATGCTCGGATGGATGAATGCATGGATGGATGGATGGAGAGATGCATGGATGGGGGGATAGATAAGGGGTGATGGATGGATGCATGGATAGATGGATGCATGCATGGAGGGATGGATGGGTGGATGGATGGATGGAGGGATAAATGAGGGATGATGGATGGATGCATGGATGGAGGGAGCGATGGATGCATGGATGGAGGAAGAGATGGATGAACAGACTGATGGGTGGGTGTGTGGGTGGACAGACAGATGGTTGATGGATGGATGGTTGATGGATGGATGGATGGATGGATGGATGGATGGATGGATGGATGGATGGACAGATGGGTGGAGGGAGGAGGGATGGATAGGTGAATGGAGGAATAAATGCGGGTTGATGGATGGATGCATGGATGGAGGAAGAGATGGATGAACAGACTGATGGGTGGGTGGGTGGACAGACAGATGGTTGATGGATGGATGGATGGATGGATGGATGGATGGACAGATGGGGAGGGAGGGAGGGATGGATAGGTGAATGGAGGAATAAATGAGGGTTGATGGATGGTTGCATGGATGGAGGGAGAGATGGACGTGCCGACAGATGGATGGATGGATGGATGGACAGACAGACAGATGGTTGTCTGGCCAAAGTTTTACTAAGCACTGCTAGAGTATTCTGGGTTGTTGCTAGGATGTTCTGAGTGGTTGCTAGGACAGTGCTAAGGTGCTTCTGAAGGTGGTCTTGGATAGACCGTTACAGAAATAAGCATTAGATTACTCTACGCTGAGAAAAACATAAAGGTTCCCTCAGGAAAAAAAAAAAACATCCATCTACAGTACGTCCTGTATGTTATTACTACTATATTGGAAGTCACTACATTCCCTGACCACTGCTCTAATCCAATAAAGAAGAGTACATTTTCCTATCCCATTCTGGACCCCGTCCAGCACCAAAGCTATTCGGCGAGATACAGTATATCACCTCTAGATTTATGACGCAAAACGGCATTAGCTAAGAAACCATCCGCCACACGCGGCCGGCGAATCTCATCGCGTGTACTTTGAAAATTGGAAAATTGCCCAGAGAGCGCTAAAGGGTCCCACTGCTAATACGGCCCGCTACGATTTATCAGCTGCTACCTGGCACTCGCGTTTGGGGCCACAGTCGTTTTTTACAAGTCCCAGTCTTAACGGTGTCGGGCCTGTCAGGGGGGTCAAAGGGAAGAGGGAGGGGGCCGTATTCTAAAATCAATCCGCCTTTAGAAATTGTCTCATTCCGTTCTCAATGACCTGGTGGCACGGCAAGGGCCGAGCGGGACAAACTGCCGTAGGCCATAAACCGTGACAAGCCCGGAGGAGAGTTAATGTGGCCATTCATAGAGGAACCGCTCGTAGTGTCGGTGGAGGTGAGGTGGTGGGCCGAAGGGGGGTGTCTATTAACTACTTTTAAACCGCTTTGGAGAAGCTAAGTGATCTCCGTCAACAGCAGCCTCGCGTATAAATACTGGCCTGACAGTTTAATGTGAAGGGACGAGCTTCCACAGGATTAGAAACATGTAACCCAGGGCTGCTGCTTGACATTGGCTGGATTGAGGTGGCCTGAGTGGGTGTGTGAAACAGGGCCGAGGGCAAAACATGCACAAAACACATTCTACGTTATGACATTTGCACTGTATAAAGAAATCCTCTGGTATTCAGGAAAACATGCTAGCTGGGAGAACTTACGGAGAAATTTAAGGCTTTTCTTCTTTCTTTGATTCTGTTGACTGTGTTTCGAACCTGTGGATAACAAGGAGGGGGTGGATGGTTAAAATGTCATGACTCAATACTAAACACTTAATACAAAACACTTTGCGCCTGCATGAGTCTTGGCCCCGGGAAGGTGAAATTCAATCCGAACTGGGAATAGAGAAAGCAAATAGCCGCCATTGCATAAAAGTCAATGAGTGCCGCAGACCGAAATGTTCCAGTTTGTCACACGTAATGGGTCCTGAAAGTGACACGTAGAGTGGGCAAAGTAAGGAGAGCGTCTTAACCTCTCATCCGTCACACTGCACAGGGGGGTGCGGAAATAAAGCGAAAGAGGAAACGACCACCCTTGCAGAACAAATTACATTTGTACTGTGAGAAAAACTTGGATGTTGGGAGATGCATGCAGAATGACATACACAGTACAATAAACTCCGATAACTCGTAAATACACATCAAATTTAAAGCCTTTTATCTAGCATCATGTTTATTATGTAACAGCATCAACTTGAAATGAATTTTTTGGGGGGAAAAAGTTTATAAGAGAAAGATTCACTGCTGAAAAGTAATTATAGCAATTAATGTAAAAATGTAATATATGTAATAAATACTGTTTATTTAAATATACATATGTAATGTTTTAACAAATATATCATGTTTGAATTTTTTTATTGAATTTTTAACATTTTAGAAATACATGTTTAATGTACTTTATATTATTACTGTAAATAAAATAAATTTATGGAATATATTATATATAATACATAACATTACATTAAAATTAGTTCAAAATTAGTTAATGAATATATAATACAAACATTATTAATATATCACATAATTCTAGATTTAATATAAACTATTTATATACAGTATATATATATATATAACATGAAAAATGCAATATATTTATATATATATGCAAAATGTAGGAATAAAGTAATATTAAAATTATTCGTGTATTTAGCATTTTTACAGTAATAACATTACACTAAAACATTGATTTCTTTAAATTACTATAAATTAATAACATATAAATATTATACATTCATACATTTATTTTAATATAAAAAGTATATAAAATGTAACATGTTAAAAACTTTATGAACTAGGAGTCATTTTTGTGTGTGTGTGTGTGTGTGTGTGTGTGTGTGTGTGTGTGGACTGGTAATCCCTACGTTATGGGGACAAAATGTCCCCACAAAGATGGCAATATCCACATTTTTGTCCTTGTGGGGACATTTTTTTGGTCCCCATGAGGAAAACATCTTATAAATTACACTAAGTGATGTTTTTTGAAAATGTAAAAATGCAGCATGTCTCCTGTGATGGGTAGGTTTAGGGGCAGGGGCAGTGTAGGGGGATAGAAAATATGGTTTGTACAGTATAAAATGCATTACGCCTATGGAATGTCCCCACAAAACATGGAAACACAACATGTGTGTGTGTGTGTGTGTGTGTGTGTGTGTGTGTGTGTGTGTGTGTGTGTGTGCGTGCGAGTGTGGCTGCATAAAAATAATATAACATTTTCTGTATGACAATATTCCTCATATTTTACAATCAAATCCAGCTGTTTCCTGGCCTGCTAGATATTATTTTCCAGCCTGGCTGTCAGCGATCGCAAAAAAACCTGCCTGCATTTCCCAGCACGAGTCCGGCACAAGCTCCAGCCTGTGCTGGTGAATATGCATTAGCTCTTATGACTTCATTAGGATCTGCTGTTGTCATAAATTATTGCTGCCATGCAGATATACACACACTAGCATGTTTTGAATAGACACTATTACTGTGACGACAGAGTTAATGAGGAGAACAGAAAAGCTTTGACAGCTCGAAGTCAATGGTAATATGTCAGATTTGCAAACAGACTCTCTTTTTCTCCCTCTCTCAAGCTTTCTTTTCAGCAAATCAGGAGCGCTGTAGCTTTAATGAATAGAACTGGGAAATCAAATCACTTCATTCCAGGTAAAATCCTAGAAAGAGCATTTCCAGCAACTGAAGGAACTGGTTTAAAGTTGCAGCTCTTAAAAGCGGTTTAGTTATTTTCCTCTCAAGGTTCTAAAGTGATGAAGCCCTAATGTTCAATATAATAATACATTGAAAGCAATGCAAATGGCCACATTTGCCAAAGAAAAAAAAAAGCAGAGTTCATAAAACAGGGATGACTATATTAAATAAAAACAATTATATTCGTATGTTTCATAATATTGATCATAGCGATCAGTTTTAATTTGTTCTCGAGGTGAGATGTTCTACTGTATATAAGAAAAACTCAAAGGGAAATTATCATCAAATTGAATTGCCTGTTCTATGAATCCTAAGCAGGAGAACACAATATACCATATGATGGGCATAATTAATATTTTATTATTACAAGCAATCTCCTGATCAACAAATCACTATACAGAATTGACATGGTATGAGGCTGGATTTACCACCGGGCCGATTGGGCCGCTGTCGGGGGGCCTCCGACTTCTAGGGGGCCTCGTCCTTATTTTTTTATTTTATTAAAAATTACAACTTTGTAGTATAACAAATAAAATGTGTTAATAATTTATTTGCACACAAAAAGTATCATGATCAGTTTTTTGGGTGTGTCTCCGCGTTTCCATTACAATATTTACTAAATGTCAATAAAAAAACTACTGCGAAATGATGGCGTTTTCCATTCCGATGTTATGCGGCTAAATGTATCAAAAAGTATGTCACGTTTGTAGGTAGGTTTATGTATATCCCAGCCACCGCACTTACCATTATTTTTTATGGAAGGAGACATAGGTGTGTTATTCAAGCATTCATCCAAGAGCAAAATGTTTGAATTAGCATGGTAATGTTGTTTTGTTTTTACCATTCCGTTATTTTGGCTCGGGATTTCGTTTTTTAGAAATATGAACTGAATTTTAAAATTCTTTTGAAATTAAATACATTTAATAAACAAAATATTTTTTTTTAAATGAAGGCAGCTTTTGGAGTGGAGTGCATGCAAAATAATCCGTTCCCTGAATCAACGGCTTTGTTGTTATTGTGAGTGTCCACAAATAAAAGCAGACAAAAAAAAGCAAGGCTTGCACTTATCTGTATGGCTAAAAATGACTTGTGAGTTAAATACGCTGTCATAAAGCAAAATATCCATCAGATTGTGCCGTCTCCTTTGTCGGACAGAGTTTTAGGGGAAACCGTAGCCTATTTAGTTTCATAGTTAGGCTATAAAGATTAGCCTATAATATAATTTTTTAAATTTCATATGTTGAAAAGAGAGTAGCATGAGTAATACATCATAAGTTGCTCATATGTCTGGAGACATGGAGTGGGTTCAGACATCATTTTGACCGCTTTAAGTAGGCTATTGTTTTGCAGGAAAGTCTTTCTTTAAAGTGAATTTCGTTTTGTATTAAATTGTATTTCAATTTTGATCAATGTTTTAACGGCATAAGATCTTGTTATTACGTGAAAAGATGTTGTTAAAAAGACATAATATCTCGTTTTGGAAAAAATAACGTGGCAGCAATGCGTCAGTTGAAATGTAAATGCGAAAAAAACATTGCATTTCCATTGCAATTTCCTTTTTTGAATTGCCTGAACAACCACCTCATGTGAGCATACATTTTTTTTGCGATATATGGAAGTTTTTGCAAAAATGTATCCGTTCCCAATGGGCGTAGCAATTCGCAATTTCAATTTGCACATTTTAAAGGGTAATGGAAACTGTTGATAGCGGCTAGACAGGCGGTAGAAGATAAAGTGGAAAAAAGAAAGTTGAGGACATCAAAAAAAACAAAAACAACATTGATTAAAAAACGGTGAAGCCTCAAAACGGAAAGCTAAAAGGGAAGATAGCACAGGGGATTTAATTAGGAGTATTCCAACCATGTCCGCTTTTTTCAAAAGTCGGCTCAACACAAATAAAGAGCCTGGCAGCGCGGTGCCTGCGGTGATGCTAGCAAATAGGAGTGTAGCACAACATTGTTGTGCACTGTTCAAGTGATTTAATAAAAGAACTAAAACTGACATTAAAATATATTTTGTTTAATCTGTAGGCCTATTTATTAAAAAAATACAATGTTATTTCACATCCTGCCCAATGATATCCTACAAACAATGTTGATATTGAAGGATATGGAAACACATATAGGCCTAGTGAATGTAGGCTTTGCAATATATTATGTGCAAAAATGTGGTTAAAATCACATTACATTCTAACATTGTAACATTAAAAATAACATAAAAAAAGCACAAACTAATTCTATTAGCCTGCATTTGATTACCCCATTATAATGGTCACTTTCATAAAAAATATACATGTAGGTTTAAAATTCTCCAACAATAAATGTAGGTATATTTTAGTCAGAATGATTGTGCTAGCCTACTATTCTATTGCGCTCTGTCTGATTGGTGCGCATGTGCGTGGCAGCGCTCATTAACGGAAGCTTGAATTTAATTGGAGATTCACTTGCAGAAGGCTCCTAACAGTGAAATTGACATATTTGTTTGACTTTCAAACATTTACAGATGTAGAAAATACCTGTCAAATGTGTGTTAAGCACTGAGGAAAGTACCACATCTCAAACGCATTAAACAGCGCAAGACAACTATTTATCTGTCAGTCAGAAACAGCAGCCTACAGTACATCTGACAGGGCAAGCTCTGTAAAACTTGTTAAGCCCTTAATATAAGATTGTGTCATGTTTAGGACAAACTTTCAAAACTGCAGGAGCTCACAATGCATCCTCAGCTATTTTTCAGATGTTCTCATATCAATCTATAGTATGGATATAATTAAGATTTTTAGAAAAAAAAAATTTAAGCTGTGTGAGTTGGGGCCACAAGTTCTGGGGGGGCTCCAAAGGGCCTCTGCTTTCTAAACCTGTGTTGTATTTGACAGTAAAATATTCTCATGTCAAATAATTTCTCATGCACATTGGGAATAAATGGCATGTTATGTGAATCTCTTGGGATCACTCACTTTTTTTTTTCTTTTACATATTTTACATATTTTCTCACTCGTATGTTTCTTTTGAGATAATCAACTGTACAGACTCAGGAGATGCGGGTGTTTCTTTAAATGAGAGCAGACAGGGTTGATCGTTTCACTTTGGCCTCTTTCTTCTGCTCTTTAAATATTCTGGGACTTTGTATACAAACACTTTGATCATTTTCCTCAATTTTTCAATTATCCAAGAATTTCCTTTGTGGTGTCAGATGGTGAAACTTAATCTGCTTTTGTTTCTTGTCATTTAACGACACAAAAGGAACGAGGTAAATTCTCTAAAAAAAGAAAAGCACAGATTATTACATTATGTATTTACAAAACCCCTTTGAAAAAAGTGTAAAGCAGACACGAGCTGCTCACAAATTGTGAAGACCTCTGGGTCAAGGAGAGACGGGGGTTGGAAAATAGATTCCGACGTACTAAAAAAGCCTGTTAAGCAAGAATGCGGCGATGATTTATTTTACAATGCGGAGAGGGTCACCGGCGAGTCTCTGCTGTGTCAATACGGGGCCCGCTCTCAGGGCCATCTCCTTACACCTCTTTTGTAGGCACTGAAAAGGTAGACGCAAAGGTAGACAAAAGGCAGGGGAGCTACATCAATACTCAGGGTGGAGATGAAGAAAGAGAAGAGGAAAAAAGAGGCTGAGGTCTAAGGCCTGCAAAAACTCCAATCATCCATGTGCTGAGAGAGAAACTTGGAGAGAAATATTGCACGGCAATGAGCGTGATATTGCGTTTATACAACAGTTCGACGGCACAAGTGAGTAAATACTGTACATAAGAAAGAAAAATGTAGTGTCTTTTGTGCAGAACTACTTCCTTCTGCCACAGATTAAAATAGCAAGTTGAAAGTTTAACAGTTGAGCCCAAGCCTTCATTACTAATTCTAAAACTTCACTTTAGAACTAGTAACAAAGGAACTCAGCGCTGAGTTGCTTCATTGAGCCTTATTTTATTATGTAGAGTAGAGTAATATGAGAGAGAGATCGACTAAGCGAAGGCATTACCTGCAACTAACTAGCTGATATTCTTCTGGTCAATTTTATATTCAAATTCACAAAATAAGTTTAAAGTCCGCTGAGGATATCTTTGTCTTTTAAAAGTTAAGGGGATTTCCCATGACAGTGATAGTCAGTGAGTCTTAAAGGGTCATGAAACCCTAAACCAAATTTGTTTCGATTTTGGGAGAAACCTACTTCATTTTAAACCTTTTTGCTCTATATTCAACTTCCGGGTTTAAATTCATCTTTTTATCGACGTCACAGAATGCAATGGTTTCTCGTATTAAAGTACGCCGATGACTCATCGGTGTCTCATAATTATTCATGGGTCTGCGTGTCCTTATCCAATGAGAAGAGGCCTTGCTTAATTATTCATGAGTCTGCGTGTCTTTATCCAATGAGAAGACGACTCGCTTAACACAGCAGCACGCGTTGATTGACAGGCGCATCAAAGAGTGAGATCGCAATCAGTAATTGAGAGATGCATTGGATCAAAAACGAGTGTTTGTTTGTGCTTTGTAAGAGTTTGTGCATAAGCTCTATTCAGTAGATCCTGAGTCTTCTAAACAAACACGATTCATCCGCACTGTGAGTGTAACCGCTCTTTACGGTCCATTAACCAATAAAACGGCTCATCAAACACTGCAAAAGTTATCAATGATGCAACAGCGTGTTCGTATATATTTTCTATTCAGAAAACATGCGATTGGCTGTGCATTTATTTCTGCAATAAATGATAGCTGTCACAGGATATGCACTTTATGTATTTGTGTTATTGATGCTTTTACTGAGAGTGAAATAAAATTCTGAATCAGAAGCCGCTGTGTTGTCAGTTAGTCTCCCCTCATCCCCCTCCAGTTTGCAGCTTAACCATGCCCACTTTTATAGCATTTTTCAAAACTGTGGTGAAAACTGACGGCTGCTGAAACCCTTCATGACCCTTTAAGGAGTTGTTTAAAGTAAAAAAAAACAACATTCTTGTTTCAGTCCATCTCAATATAAAAGTTTTTGCTACTGACCCACTCATAAACAAGTCTTTGCTGCCATCCTATGGTTTAACCCTCTGGGGTACTTCATTTATGGGTCACACCCAGGACTTTCGGGTCAAAAATGACCCGGAGGGTGGGATTAAGATAAAAAAGATTTGAGTTAAATCAATTAAATATATTTTTGTTCAATAATATTTTTTCTTTTCTTTTTTGGTGTTTTGAGATAATTTTATGATTTATAATGAATATTTGTTCAATAATTATAACCCATTTTTCCCATTGAATATAATAAAATGTGTATATATATATATATATATATATATATATATATATATATATATATATTTTTTTTTTTTTTTTTTTTATTAAAGCTGTATCTCATTTTAGAGTCAAGCCTAGGCCTTATGAAAGCATTTTTTTAATGAGATCGGTGCCATCCGGTGGACACATTGAGCTTTTTTATCACGCAATAGCACATTTTTAACACTATAGTGGATCTTGCATTTTATAAAAAAATAAAAAATAAAAAAAAAACATTTGTAGATTCATAGGAATGGTCCGAAACTTTGTGACTTTATTGGTACTTGGTATATGAACACCCAAAAAAATTGGGGACAGGATTTGAAAAATCTAAGGGGTCATGAAAAAAAAATCAAAAATGACCCCCTTAGGAAATGAATGGAAAATTGGCAAAAGTATGAAAATACAGAGTTTTTTTGTGCATACAATCTACAAATCAGCCAGGATACAGAAAAAAGGACTCGACAGTGAAGGGGTGAATCTCTAAAACATCAAGAGTGCAAAACAGACAAAAAATCTCACACACACACACACACACACACACACACACACACACACACACACACACAAACACACTTATACACACAAAAACACACGCACACACAAATGAACGCTTGCCATTCCAAAAGCTAATTGTGTTTGTGTGTGTGTGTGTGTGTGTGTGAGTTTTTTTTGTCTGTTTTGCACTCTTGATGTTTTAGAGTGCATTTTGGACCCGAAGTACCCCAGAGGGTTAATAAAATAATTAACTTTCACTGAAGCCGAAATCACAATCACAGAACATTTCTCAACACCAAATACAGCATGTTATTTAAATAAAATATCACTTAAAGGTCCCGTTCTTCGCGATTCCATCTTTCAAACTTTAGTTAGTGTGTAATGTTGCTGTTTGAGCATAAATAATACCTGTAAAATTATAAAGCTCAAAGTTCAATGCCAAGCGAGATATTTTATTGAACAGAAGTTCCCTTTCAAAGCCTACAGCGAACGGCCGGTTTGGACTACACCCCTGCACTTCCTGCTTTAATGACATCAATAGAACAGTCTGTTGACTAACCTCCGCCCACAAGAACACGCAAATTAGGGGGCGTGGTCTTGTTGCTCTCCCACGTCAAGAAGAGGAAGTGTTGTTTTTGCAGAGTGTGTTTATCGCCATGTCATCGAGACGCTGTTATTTTCATCCCGGAGTCAAATCACCTTTGTTTGGCCTTCCCACGGACGCTGTAGGTAGAGATCAATGGTTACAATTTATGTTTAACTCGGTTCCGGAAAATGATCACAATTTAAAACTATGTGCAGCACATTTATGCTTCCTAAATCTCAATCAGTTTAATGCCGGATTCGCAGAAAGATAATTCTTAAAAGATGACGCAGTTCCCTCTTTGTCTGGAGAAGGCGTTGTTTATGGACCATAACCGGTAAGTGTATTTTATTATTTAAGTTGGTCCGTTTAACAGTTTATGTAACTCATTACACAAAGTGCAACGCTGTTTAGCTTTGTTAACTTACGTTAGATAATAATTGAAACTAATCCGAAAAACTTTTTAAAAAAGTGTATTCAGACACCATCGATTGTTGGTGTTTGTAATGATCAGTTTAAATGATTTGTTTAGTATATCTGTTGTTTACTGTTTAACCACATGCTTGTTCAGCTGCAGCCACGTTAGTGCACGTTAGCCAAATATAAAAGCATGACAACTAGACAGCTTACCATTGTGAAACATCCTGCAAATGTCTTTCCTGAGCAGGTTGTAATCGATCCGATATTCTCCGGGTCTAATTCCAGCTCAAATTGATAAGGCAATACAGACATTTTTGCAATAACATTGAGTGCGCGTATCTCCCCGTTATGGTAAGAGGCGTGACCTCTCCGGGCAACGTGCGCTAAGCTGCTGTCGAATCACAACACGGGAAGCGCTGGCCTAATCAGAACTCGTTACGTATTTCTGAAGGAGGGACTTCATAGAACAAGGAAATCATCAGGCCGTTTTTTCATCAGTGAAAACAGCCGTATACAGATAAGTAAATTGTGTGAAAAATACTGTGTTTTTTTACACACGAAACATAAACACATGTTACATTGCACACTGTAAACATAATCAAAGCATCGAAAACACGAGAAGAACGGGACCTTTAAAGATCAATAATATTTAAAGTCCTCATAAAATCTAAATTGACCCTATTTACTTTGTTAGCACATATTAAAAGTCTTAGTGCAAGTTAGTTAATATGTGCAAGTTAATACACAGAAAAAAATAGTTTGTCGCTGTAATCTTTCATCAAAGTCTGAAAAATTACTTCCGGTCTGGAAACTGCGTTCCTTTTCAGATGACGGCAGTTTGACGGCTTAGGTTTGAAAATGCTTAACCGCTCCCCTCCAACCGTTAGTCTGGTATGAGCGAGAGATGGAGAGGAGGAGCGCTGAAGTCAAACCCTGCCCTCTATTCAATATTCCAATTCACCTGGAAAATATGTCACAGCACTGAAGAAAACTCACTTGCTACTTCTGTTTCACTGGGACTTTAAATAAAAAATAATATCCATTATAAATGTATAAGAAGTTTGTACACAAACAAATAATTAATTGGCTTAGTGAATATCACAGTAATAATTCACTTTATTAACTTAAAGCTGCAGTCTGTAACGTTTTTTGGTTAAAAATTATCCAAAATCAAAGTTAGAGCAAGTACATAACCAGCCAGTGTTCAAAACTGTCCCCTTACCATAGCCCCATTCACAAAGGTAAGCTTGTAATATAATTTGAGTGGTACTTGTGCATTTCCGAAGTATACGTCACGTCTGTATACATAAAGAAAAAGTCTGACTAGTAGTAGTAGCCCATATGAGGAGCGGATCATTTATAGCCTTTTCTCATATCGGCTGGAATAATTAAACGTATCATTTTGATGGCGGATTGTAATCCAGAAAGGTCCAAACGACAATCATCAGTGACAACTGGAGATTCAGCCGTAGTCAAAAGCAAATTGAACAGAAATTAAAACCAGGTAACACTAATACACAATAAATACACTAGTCACGCAATGCTGATGTTGGTAACATAAAAAATTTAAGAACGAGGTATAACAATACTAATCATTTGCACGGTTTGATGTGATATGAGCTAATCGATTGTTAGATTTAATCAACATTGGAAGTGCGATTTGTGCTTTTTTTCCTCAGTCGGTCAGAACAAAAAAATGGCAGACATGTTACTTGCTTATTCAGATGACATTTTCCGGTGAAACGTATTATTTTGGTCGTATTTCTAAGATGTAGTATCTAATTATGAAGTAGCCTACAGTATCCACACCGGTGCGGTGACAGCTTACACATATTCCTCAAAACATTTGATTCATCCACACTGAGGAGGTTTGAGTTGATGGTTTGAGCTGAACATACCAAAATAATTGACTAAAAATCCAACAGACAATGCTGTCTAAAATGTACAGGTATATTTATTTTTTTTTTTTTCTTTTCGTTTTTTCACTAGATAGATAGATAGATAGATAGATAGATAGATAGATAGATAGATAGATAGATAGATAGATAGATAGATAGATAGATAGATAGATAGATAGATAGATAGATAGATAGATAGATAGATAGATAGATAGATAGATAGATGTGCCTTGTTCGCATTTGGATTTGAATTTCAAGAATACAATTAAGAACATATTCGCCTCATCCCCAATTTATAAAACTTGAGTTTAGTTCTCCACTCTTCAGAAGAGCATCTATATGGTAATAGCCATTCTGCAGGCAAATTTCCACCAGATCTTCTCGCCGTCCTGCATACATATCCGTTTCTCTCTGTGCCTCTGTGTCTGAACCGGCAGTGAGCTCTAATGTCAGAATGTTAAATGGAAGACCATGAGTTTAAAAACTTAAAGAGGCAGTGAAATATTGGCCAATGTGGTTGAGGGATGACTGGCTCTTTACTCCGAGTGTCAGTGTTTAATGGTGGGACTGGATGCATATAAGTTAGCCCAAGCATGAAGGGCAGTGGGACGCTCATGTGGAAAAAAAAGAAGAAGAAGAAAAAAAAAAAAGAGTCTCGCTTTCAATCCGCCACCCCCCTAACCTTCCTTCGGCGGGGTGGGGGTCCCATCAGAAACATCATGTCATTTCTCTCACTCACTCAGTCAGCCTTGAGATGCACTGCGGACTTACCTCAGTGTTGTACAGTCCATATATCAGGAAGATGAAGAGACCCTGCAAAAGAAAAAAGAAAGAAGTTGTTAGGAATCTTTTCTTTTTATTATCTGAGCTACTGAAATTAAATCTCACAAAAAAGAACAGTATGAAAAGCATTTCTGAAACCAGTCTGAACGTTGCGGACTGATATGCGTAACCCTACTCAGAACTTCGGCCCAAGGTTACCTTTTCTTCACTGCAAAGCAACCAAGCAAGAGGCTAATAGGTAGTATGGAAGAAAGCAAAGGGATAAGATAAACCAATATAAGTTAACAAAAATTCTGAAAGAAGCATGAATGGGCTGCCCTTGGAGGTACAGAAAGGGGCACAAAAATGGCAATTTTTCATTATTTCTATGATTGGGACTATTCAGTAAAAGAGTTGTGCATCTTTAGGTCTGGAGAGCATAAGAAAGAAGATGAATGAACAAAAAAGGTGAGAGTCAATTAAAAGTTTAGACGTTTCAAAACCAGAAAAATGTTTTTAAACATACACTCTCAAAAAATGGGAATGTCTTAGCAAAGTTGGGTTTCACGATACAAAATTATTGAAACCCTCAATACACTCCCTCAAATAAACGACAGTATTTACATTTTTGTTGAATAATAAAAAAAGAAAAAAAGACTCTTACCAACAACACCACTATTATAATCAACCAAGTGAGTCGGATTTTCCACATATTCGTATATATTTATGTACACATTATGCTCTCTACACTTAATACCTGTCTTCACTTATAAAATGAAAGGCAAAAGAAAAAACATTTCAGGTCTGAAAGGTGCATGAATGAACTGCCCTTCAGTAATTTATTTAACTGCCCTTTATTTCTATGGTTGTAGGAATTGAATATAAAAGTTTCACGTCTGAAGGGTTGAAGGAAAAATATTAAAAGTTTAATTTACTTGAGGTCAACACTTTTCAGTGCTTTTTTACTTTCATTTTGCTACCGTGATTGACTAAAAGTATGCCAAAGTCTATGCTTTCTAGCAATACTGTACTAACACTAACCTTCTGCAGAAATTTAACCCCACACAGAATTCGTGCCTCCTAAAAAAAAAGAATTAAAACGGATGCTGTAACGGATTATTGCCATGTTTTGCTCTGTGAGCTAAATATCGCTCGTATCTGACACCTGTGATAAAGTGACATCAATCAAGCAAGAGTTTGGAACGTCCAATTTGCCACAGCGGGATCACAATGCATCATCATTGACAACATGATTTGGAGGTCTGTTCTAGGTGTCCCCTATGTTGCCTGTGATGCCAGCCCTCTTCATTTCATCACAGCTGGGGAGCCACAGATCTCCCATCGGGCCATGCTACGCGATCAACTACTGTCAAAGTAGCAGTGACATCTACCATAAAATAAGACTAAATAAAGAGAAACTATTCTTTTGTATGAAAATCTATGAAAATCAAAATGGCAAATAGAAATGATATTACACAGCTGTGGTGTGTTTTTCAGCGATAATCGGGTTTTTAAGACATCAACGTAGTTCTGAGCCAGGAAAAACCCTGATTTAAAAATAAAATGTATATTTTATTTTATTTATAATATTCTATTATATAAAATTATATTATTATTATTACTATTATTATTTATGTTAATACATTTTATATGTTATTATTATTATTATTATTAATAATAAAATAATATTCATTTAATGTCATTTAATATTCATCTGTCAAATCAATTAATTACGATTAATCACATCCAAAATAAAAGTTTGTGTTTACATAATATGTGTGTACAGTGTATAATTATTATGCATATATAAATACACACACATCCATGTATATATATATTAACAAAGAATTTGTTATATTTATATATATAAAATATTTATGTATAACATAAATTATATAAATATATTACCATACATGCACATTCCTTAAATATATACATGAATGGGTGTGTATATACATAATTTGTATACACAGTACATATGATTTATGTAAACGCGAACATTTATTGTGGATTTGACAGCACTAATTTAAATATAATAACAATTGTAATATGCTATAAAACATAAATAAATAAATGTGTGGAGCTGGTCAATTATGTTTTAAAGTGGAATTTTTTAACATCGTTTAAAATTATTAAAATGTGTAATCTAATATTTGTATTAATATTTTGTATTATTTAAATAAATATATATATTTAAATAAATAAATATCAATTTAAATAAATTTTTATTTCATTAACAATAATAATTATGTTGAAATAAATAAATTACTAGACAAATAAATAAATATTAATAATTTAACTAAATATTCATACATATACATATATATATATATATATATATATATATATATATATATATATATATATATATATATATATATATATATATATATATATATATATATATATATATATTCAGGTAAATACATATTTTAATTATTATTATTTCATATTCTATTATATACAATTATGTTATTATTTTTATCATTTATATGAACATTATATTAATGAGGCTTATTAGATTTATTATCGCTGATACAAAAACATAAAATCATCACTTCCTGTCTCTATTAAGGTCAACTAAACTACGGAAACAGAGATAGAACATAACAAATATTTTGAGTATAGAAGGTGGTCATCAACAACAACAACAACAACAATTATAATAATAACTAACGTCTGTTTACAAACAAAATGATTAACATATTATTATTAAGAAATATAAATAGATAAAGGTGTGGAGCTGGTCAATTGTGTTTTAAAGTAAAAAAAAAAATAACATTGCTTACAAATTAAAGCCAGTTTTAAACTTTTTTATCCCAAGTATTCCCTTTCTAATCATGTGGAATCTAATACTGCACTACAGTACCCATGACTCCTCTAAGGAATCAATACCCAGTGATAGCGGGGGGTAAAAGACAATGCGGCACGCATCCCATTGTTTTGCATTACTGTCAATTTTCTATTTAGTATTGCAAATGAATTATCATGTTTTTGATCATGGGCCTTATTTGTGTTTAATCATTCACTGTGTTCTGAACAAAGTGGGAAAAACTTCCCTTGCATATTATGAAAAATGATCAATTAGAATATAATTGAGTTAAAAATAAAATGGCACCAAAACAATAACGCTGGATTGCTTAAAAAGTTAATTCATTAATGTCGAGCTAAAAACAAACACGGAAAAATGGAGCACATTTAAATGCATTGTATTTTTGGGGGTTTCGGGGGGAAATAATAAAACAACGCATTTCTTTTGAACTCGCCTCTAAAATGGTGGAAATGTATGCAAAGGGATTGTATTGCTATACATCAAACAAAAAGCATAAATTATTTCCTAACGAAACTAATTAGGAAACAATTCCGTTGTTTAAAACTAGTGAATGCTGTGTTCCAAAAAACACACGGCACCCCAGAGAACGCGATGTATTCGGAAGTGTGATTTCACTCGAATAATCAGGACATGCTCGTTCGAGTGGTGGGAGATACAAATGGAATCAATCACACAATCTAAAAATGCACTTTCACAAAAAAGGAGCTGAAATATTTTTTGTTGAGGTCACTCTTCCCTGTCCCATTCTGTCAAACGCAGATAAATCCTTCTCAAAATTGTGTGCCCAGAGCGAACCCACTGTACTCCTCGAAGAAGAAAGGCCCTTGCTCCTCATTACCTGTGACAAGATACAGAAATTCACTTTGCTTTTCATTTAGGGGCTTCACGTCCCCTTTTATGGATGTCTGCCTTCACGCTTTTACTTACTTCGCCTCGCCAGCTGCCGCATAATAAATGATTATAAATTTTCACAGATGACCACCTCGTCTTTTTTATCCGGTCCCCTAATGCACAAAAAGTTAGGGAGCGAGCAGGTACAAAAATTTTCTCTGCAAAACCCTTTTTTGTCTTTATTTATGACGTTGTCCTTGGTAGGGGAAATTTCAATGTACTGAAATGAAAACTATGATTAAAGGGACACAGTGTATGGGCAGAGAGAATGGGGCAGCTCTCCATCTCTGAGCTGTTATATATATAAATAAATATATAATGCTGGGTGACACTACATGAGGAACAAATGGAGCTGACCGGATGGAAGGATGGAGTGACATAAAAAAAAAGCATTGAACAATGTCCACAGCATCTGATTTTAGTAAGCAGTAATGAAAGGAAACAGTATCTATCTAGCCGACTAATTTATCCATGGAAAACACTTTTACGAAAATGAGAAGCGTTTGAGCAGGACCAGCCCTTTGCTGTTCAGGGTTGGAACCAATTTCTCAATTTAGAGAATAGCGCGGGTGACTTTGATGACGACATGAGGGGTATCAGGTGTGTGTGTGTGGTTTGCTGGTGATTTTACCAAGGAGTTGAAGGCTAGGTTGGGGTTACGCTCAGGGCAATCTTAAACAGAGGCTTGCTCACTTGGTGCGACACACATGCACACCAGCAAACCAGATGACTGTCAACCTCTGCTTTGGGTGAAAGGACTCTTGTGTGTGTGTAAGCAGCCATTACAACAGAATCAGAAATGTTATACAAATGAACATTTATATGTGGTAACACTTTACAATAAGTTCTCATTTGTTAACATTACATGCATTTGGTACAGTATTTATTCATCTCGGTTAATAAAAATTCCGTTTTTTGGGCCTTATTCATGAAACATGAGCAGAACGAATTTGTGTGTAAATCATTCGTAAAGCCGCTATGACGTAAATTTACGGATTCACAAAAATTTGCGTATTTTCAAAATGTTAGTTGGTACGAAAGAAATGTTCACCTGCTCCCTACCACGAGTAAATGGTGCATAAAACATTTGAACGTTCTGTGTTCTAAATCAGACAAACTGATGACATTGTATTTTGATGCACTATGTAGGGCATGCCTACCATAACAATATTTCAAGAGTTGATTTGCCCCGTCTTTTTTTTTTGTTTGTTATTTTTGTACTGTTTAACGTTGGGTAATACGCAGCGCTCATCACTGTCATTTCTTACCGGACAGTCCAATCACAGTGGAGGAGGGGCGGGACAAAAACTACACCGACCAATCATCCCACTTGTACACCGACTGAACAACAATAATGGAGAAGTTTTTACTGCATTTTTAAATTCAGTAATATTCTTCAAAATTAGATACTAGTAACATTACTGCCAAGGATATTCTTTACCATAGCAACCAAAGTATCTCAGAAAAATGCTGTCCTTGCAAAGGTCTTTCAACCACCCCTAGCTGGCAATTTTCAGAAGAGCACCAGGCATTTTTTTAGCTGGCTAAAAAAATGCATTGGTGGACAGACGATAATTTAATATTTATTGCTAGTCATATTTCACATTTATGCAAAATACTGGATCCAAACCTGAGAAAGATTTCCAGAAGAGTCCACAGCGCTCCTGTCATTTCCAGTTGTAACTCATGGGCGGGGATTATGCTAATTATGAATGAGCGTGCATTACGCATGTTTGGAATTCATTAATATACACACGTTTAACTAACGAATCCGTGGTATACGAAGCGCTTGTGAATCTAGAGGAGAGTTTTCGTAAATGTTCATTTTACGCGCAAATTACTCAGAACTTGCTCATATATTTACGAAAGTTTCATGAATGAGGCCCATTGTTTGTTCATGTTAGTTCAACAAATACAACTTTTGATTTCAACAATGTATTAGTAAACATTGAAATTAACATGAACTAAGATTAATAAACATTGTAGGATGTTAATTAATGAAACCTTGTTGTAAAGTGTTACCTTATTTGTTTTATATATATTTATAATAAAAAAGTAAGAAATAATAACAAATATATAAATCTTATAAGTGTGTATACAGTGAAATTAATTATTTAATCAGTATATACAGTATAATAATTATTTGTGAAAAGTAAATTAATTTATTATGATATATTTAATTATAATAATTTATATGGCATGTAATAATTATACCTAAAAATTTACAAGAAAGTAAATACATTTTATACATTTACATTATATATATATATATATATATATATATATATATATATATATATATATATATATATATATATATATATATATATATATATATAATTACATTAATTCACTGTACACACTTATAATTCAAATATGTATTTATATTATTTATAATAATTATAATTAGTAGTTAGAATTAGCAGTTCTAATTGGCTATCATGTATATGTAAAAAGTAAAGTTTTCGAAGATTAATGCTTTATTAATCACAAATAATTGATTTCAGTCAATAAAGACTTACATGGTTTATGCCATAATTATATATAAAAGAAAAAAATTGTAAGTACATGTGTATCTATCTATCTATCTACATAAAGTGCAACCTCTTGGTGCACATAATTGTGACGGCAGCTGATAACATTTTAGTAAATTCTTTCCAAGGTCAGCAAACGTACATCGCTAATGTCGTGCTTCAACAAATAAAGAATGACTATTCTGTAGCTAATGGAATATCAAATGTTCTGGACACCCATTCTGACTTTAATCTTGGTAGGATTACACACAGCAAACCCAAAGAAACGTCTCTTCTTGTCAAACTAAAGTTGACGTATCAATCTGGGTAGAGTCAAAGGATCCAGGCTTTCTCTGTTTGTGTCAGGCAGAAACTCCTGCATGTGGCAATAATTACAGAAATAGGAGACAGAAAAGCTCTGGAAGAAAAGAAATCAGAGCGCGAGAGAAAAAGACGGTTTTCACGCTTTTTTAAGAGACCTACTAATGTCTCTGACGCCCCCCAGAAAAACAGTTTAATTAAGTTGTATACACAACGTTTACTTTAAGTGCCAGCAGTCTTTTAAAAAAGGGCCAAATGTCAGCTTTGGGTTTTGACGCTGATGTACTGCAGAACCTACAAACCGGATCAAATTCGGAGACATGTTCAGCTGTGTGGTGGGAATGTCAGAGAGGGTTCAAAACCAGGCCCAGCTGTGAAACACTGAGCGTGGTGGTTTACCTTCATGAGAACGTGAGCAAAAGGTTGAAAATAATGTAGACTTCCAAATGTTAGCCCTTATGAATGTGTATAAAGACCCTCATAAAGGAAATTAGATTTGAGAGCTACAGCAGAAGGGAAGATTATCAATGAATAATGATTTTTTCATTGATAAAAAGTCTGCACTGATGTTTCTGAAGTTGTCGTCTAGTGCTTTGGACATTAGGCATGATGTAGGCCTATAATCAGCTTTCAGTAACAGCCATTAAAGTTACAGTACCAAATAAAACAATGTGAACTTGTATTTGGGCGGATTTGATTTCACCCCTGGACATTTTGACAGATTAAATAGCGGGTTAGAATTTGTAAAACTTGCCCTTTAAAATTATACCATTCAATGACAAAATAATTTTAACCGATCTATCAACACACAGCCAAACTTATTTCATATGCCAGCACAGGGTGGTCTGCCCCACAGTTGAAGTAATGAAAACTAACGCACTGCCAGTCAGCTCTGAAAGTCCAGAAAGGTCCAGGAACGAGGCAGGACGGGGCAAGCGGGTTCTGAAAGAGAGTGAGAAAAGGTCAAATAAAATGATATTGTTTGCCAGTGCTAGGTTTTCCAGGTTAGCAAAAAAAATTAAAAAAATTGTAACGCTACTGCATGGAAACGAACAATAGAGGACATGCAATAATTTTCTCTGGAATTGGTGCATCTCTGGTTGTTAGGGTGTTGCCATGTGCTTTCTAGAGTCTTCTGATGTGTTTTTAATTACAAATGCATTCAAATTTTGTTTTTCATGGCAAATCCGTGTGACCAACTTGAAACCGTTGTGTGAGGAAATCCTTCTGGTAGTTTATAGGTGTGTTCCTATTGAAACGACTAGATTCTACGTTATGCGTCGCTCAATTGCTCTGATTGGTTGTAGGTCTATCCAATTGAGGTCTTTCCTGGTTCGGTTGAAACACGCCCCATAATCACAGCCCAACGGACCGGTACCAGACTCATATTCTGACTAGAATTGAGTACGACCACATCAGTCTAGCAGAGTCTTAACAGAGCTTCAGTGTTAAAATGAAAACATGGAAAAAAGTTTTAATAATGTATTATTATTGATATTATTACATTGAGATATAGCTAAATTCTACTGTACAGCAGTAATATATTTCTGCCACAATTTCTGTTAAAAAAGTTAAAGTTCAACTGAACTTTTATTTTGACGTTTTGCTGTGAAGACCTTTGAGTTTCTGTGTGTGTATGATATGATAGTTTTTTCTCAAATAAAACAGTAAAATGCTCTTGAAGTGACTCTCAAACAGGCTCAGGAGATGAAGTTCATGTATCAAAAAATTTGACAAATTCTGCGAAATTCTGCTTTATACAGAAAATTCAGTTTTTATGACTGGATTCCGTTTTCTGCATCACAGAAATCAAAGTAATTTCATTTATCCACGCAATTGGGAAGAAACGGGTTCAAGTTGGTCACGCTGACCAAGAGAAAGCTGCTTGGTCTGAAAGTGACTATTGATAAAAGACAATGGACTTTTTTGTCAAGGATTTTCTGCCGAAATTTTGCTAATGTGGCTGCACCTTATTCCAAAATGTGAGTGAAGGGGAGAGAAAGAAATGTAGCGAGGCAGATTAAGTGTACATAAGGCCCTCTTGAGGCAGGGAGGAGCTGAAAATGAGAAAAAGAGAGCGTTGGAGGGATACCCACAGGCCACCCAGCAGCGTACAGACGAGGTAGAGAGCGGCAGAGGCAGTGCGAGGCAGTCAGGGGAGGCGGGGAGAGTTATTAACTTAGCCCTGAAAGCCCTTCTTAATATAGGGTCCGGCGGTGATAGCTAACAGAGCCTGGCAGAGGTGACAGCTCTTGGACCTGCTTGAGGAAATCCAATTGAGAAGCAGCCAAGAGGAACAACAAGCGCAAAACAGATGTTCCCTGCTATCGCAGAGCGCAACCGTGTATACAGCAGAAACACCCTCTCTACTCTCAAATTGGACGCAGAAACAAAATAACAATCGCGATCATTATAACATCCACATTTCTGCGCCTTCCCAGCTGTCTTTCACAAAGTCGAACGACAGGTTTAATACACTAAATGGATCTTCAGATGCATCTGAAGGTTAGTCATCACAAGAGAACATATTCAGTCTTGAGCATGGTGGAAAAATATAATAGAAAACAAATGTATAAAGAAAATATGGTATTATGTCATTTCAGAGGACAGTTTTCTAAGCAAATCAAACGGCAAACTATTTTGTGTGCCTTATTCTCTACACCTATGATGGAGGAATTTCAAACCTGTAATGGACAAAAATGAAAAATCTCTATGAATTGCAGACAGCTTTATGAATGAGCCTTCCTAGAAGGCGTTTGTCCTATTTGAATATTGACGAGATCAGTTAATTTTACCGAATTGATTCACTCGATTATCATGAACCAGTTTCAACAAACAAGATATATTGAGATATTGAGTTATGTACAGCATTTCAGAATATTTTCTTGTATTTAGTGCAAATGTATTTGTTCAAGTTTAATACTGTCACTAAAAGTTAGATCAACAATAAAGAAAACCATTTAAACTTTTTTTAGATAAATAATAATTTATAATTGTTCAACTTAGAATTGTTTGAAAATAAAATAGTTAAATATGTAAAATTATGTTAATTAAATGTAAGTTATTATAAACTAATTAAATATAAATGGTATAACAAATTATACAACTTGGATATCATACATTGTACTATTATATATATATATATATTCTTCAAAAAGTTCTTACAAAAGTTCTAATTTAACATAAAATATTGACTTTTTTTATGCATTCAAAAAAGAGAGAGAAAGAAAAGGCTGGCAACTAGGAAACCAAAGTAACTACACACCAAAAAAGCTCATGGCACACATGTGTGAGAGTAGATGGAGAGAGAGAGTGAATGGTAAACAAATTCACTTTTAAACAAGACAATTTCACATTGCATGCTTCGAAGGGCCAAGTCAAACATCCTTGCAGAAAATTGATACAAACTCTTAACACATGGGTCAAGCCACACTCTTTGAACTTGAGGAGAAAAGGAGGCCCCGTGTGCCAAAAAACTGTTTAATTAAAAATACTTAGGCATCCAAAAGACATTTCTGAGTGCCCCCGCTGTCAGAACGCATGAGACCGCCCTGCCAATCTCAGGCAAATTCTAATTACATACTTTCCACTGAAAGCAAGAAAAATGTCAGGCTTCAAACGGCTAAGATGGAACAGCTGGGACTGGGAATCTGCTCGGACCCAGAACTCTACAATGCAAGCAGAAAATCTACTGTTTAAAAACGCTGTGATCAATATCACGCACCTGCAATCATAGGCATGATTAGATGTACTGTAAATAAGGTTATTTTAAGCTAAATATTAATGCAGGTTTTTTTTTTTTTTTACAACAGCAGTAAAGGTTTGATTTAAAAGAAAATCAAGACTCTTGCACAAAAAAGCACATCTTGAGTAGAGAGACTGGTGTCAGGGAGTCGTCTTGTTTTCTTCTTCAGATTTGAGTGGGCTGGGGGTTAATGGCATGTGCCCGAGTCGTGCCACATGCGGTTAAGACACTTTACACCAAGAGCATCAATCCTTATAACTCGGCGCGAACGTCACATGCGCTTAGGGTTGACCACGGCTCACGGCAGTCCTAAGTGAAAACGAATGGTAGTTCATCGACATGAACACTTCATTCATCTTCGTTTTCCAGTCTCTTTGTCTATTTCAGAGTCTGTGTTTTTACACTTTGTCTCTATGCCGTTGTGTGAAATAGTCTTCACACTGTCTTATCATTTTAGCTAAACATCCCTCCCACAAGAATATAATAATATTCCATTTATAATATTTGATTGTTTTCTATTTGGTCTGAATCTATAAAATGATCTAAAAATACTTTAAAAAATTGCAATTCATTTATAATCATGTGAATATATCTATAATGATCATATTTTCAGTATCTGAAATAACTTATTTTATAATTCTGAGGGACTTTTTTTTAAGTCTATATGTTATAACTATACAGACAATGCACTAAACACAATAAAGCAAATACCCAAATCAAAACCCAAAACAAAATAAAACACAAAATAAAACAAAACATAAAAAACACAAAATAAAACCTAAAAACAAAATCCCAAATCAAAATAAAATAAATCAAATAAAAAACAAAACAATACAAAACAAAACACAAATAAAAACAAAAAACAAAACACAAATCAAAACAAAACCAAATAAAATCCAAAATAAAATAAAATAAATAAAAAACACAACAAAACAAAACACACACAAAAATTAAACACAAAATAAAACAAAAGTTCATTTCAAAATAAATACAAAATACATTTTAAACGTTGGAATTCTTAGAAGAAAAAAAACATGGTTTAGCATAATCTTTTATTATAATTTATTTTCAAACTATGTTGTTTTATTTTTTAAGATACTTTTAATATAATAAAAATAACTTTCTGCTGAATCAAAGTCAGTGTGGTGTAACCAACATGCAGAAAGCCATTTTATTGTCACGTGAGAATAAAAACCATAAAACAGGAAATGATATTGCAGAGACGATCCCTTTAGACCCTCATGACTGTCAAGGTCATTTTTATGAAAACCAAGGTTAATTTGGGTCAAGCAAAATAGCCTTTAAGAAAGCTTCATGACATTCATGATTAAAAAATTCATAAAAATGGTAGAATTTCTTGAAAAAAATTTGAAAGGTGTATGAAAAAAGAAATTCTGCTTAATGAGTACACCACTTAACATGTTTGGAGTAATTAAATATAAAAAGAATGTAACCGAAAAAAAAAGGGAAAAAAGCTTTCCTAAAAACTTGGCACTCATCCTCAATCTCATCCCTTTTTTTTTATCACTGACCCCTACGTAAACTTAAACTGGGGTGTTTTTGGTATGTTTGAGCAAGAGGTGAAAAGCCCTAAAATTGACTAGCATAAAATTCAAAACTGCCAGCGAACTAACTCAACCACTTGCCTTTTTTTCAAGTGCTAATGAGTCCAGTTGAGACTTGAGAGTTTTGACGCACTTCAAGCATTAAGGTGGTTTTCGGCCTGAACCGGGCCCAACTCAAAGGCAGATGATTGGCACATGCTTTGACTTAATGATGATAATTACTTAGAAAAACAAAGCAGGAGACCACATCTGCACAGTGTAAAAAGCCCAACTCCACACCCAAGAGCAGAGCTGTCAGCGGCCCTGTGCTTTTTCCCACCTAGGGTGGGTAAAACTCTTAACAAAACCCACCGTGGCGACGAGAACCAGATTAATACGAATCAACATATCCTCGTAAACAATCGTTAGGGGCCAGGCAGCTGGGGAAATGTCACATGACGACAGTCCTGCCACACAGGAAGGGCAAAAGGGCTGAATTGTATCACAAACTACATATTTATCTTGGTTTCACACTGGGCAAAATATATTTGGGATTCCTTTTGTCTCAATAAATAAAACTTAACACTGCTTTTTGTTTGGTTTGTCATTTATTTTAAAAGAAGGTGCATGTGCGACTTCAGCCATGAAATTTTAAGACAAACCAACGATTAAAACACTTCATTCTAGTCAACAATAAGCATGCCTCACAATTAGGATTTCTTTCAGATGAAATAATGATTTAAAAAGAGCACATGCATGAATAATACATACCGTGTTTATTTTGGATTTCATTTCCATGCAGAAAACGAATTGCTCACTGGTAAATTGGCATCAGCGTTTGACAGCCTTTATAGAAAAAAGAGGAAGAGCTTTTCTCTTGCCCAGACTGACCCAGTTCTTGTTAATTATCTGCAAAGTATACATCAAAGCTCACCAAACAGTCCGCAGCACTCAGATTAAAACAGATTTAAAAGATACCCCTGCAAACCGCCCATCTCATAAAGCTATATCAGCTGAAATTATAAATGAAGTGGCCATTCTTTCAACGTAATTTGGGTGTCGGAGTGGTTTCTGACACCAGAGGTTAAACATGTGAGGTGCCGTGTTGTTGTAAGAGGGGTTGCGAGGTCGTTCCCAGCGGGTCATGTGATCCTCAATCTCCTGCCAGGGTAGCCGAGTGATTTGCTTTCCTATGACACAAACTATTACTACACAGAGCTGGCAGGTAATTATAAAGCAAATAAATGCGGGTGGGTGCCAAACGCGACAGGCTCTTTTGGTGGTGCGTGCGAGCCGTGGAATTCCCTTTCCTCTCGACAGGAAACACGTTATTCACAACGATTATTTGTTGCTTTTTGGCCAGATTCCAGAATCAAACTGCCATTTTTCCTTATGCAGTAGGGCTGAATCTCACACTCAATGGCCCATATATAGAAACATTGGTAACACTTTAGATTACAGCCCAGAAAGTACTGCGTAAGTCAAGCGAATGTACTGAATAACTTTCTGTAATTATAGTGTAACAATAAAGTAAGTATGTGTAGGTATAAGGGAACAATATGTAATATTTGGGAAATAAAGGGGTAACTATCAGGAAAATTAACTAATTATTTATACTATAAGTATTTTTTAATTAAGGGGTAATTATCCATGTAGTTAGAGGGTAAGTATGAATCCGCGGGCTTTAAATTAAAGTGGTTCTTGTTCCCCTCGTTTCATGTAGTTACAGGATAAGTGTGAACTTTTTGAACACTTTACTCTGTATCTACATGAAACAAGAGGGGAACAAGAACCACTTTAATTTACAGCCCGCAGATTCATACTTACCCTGTAACTACATGAAACAATAGGGGAACAAGAGCCACTTTAATTCACAGCCCGCAGATTAATACTTACCCTGTAACTACACGGATAATTACCCCTTAATTAAAATAATTACAGTATAAATGATTTGTTAATTTTCCTGATTATTCACAAAATATTACATATTGTTCCCTTATACACATACTTACTTTATATTTACACTATAATTACTGAAAGTTATGCTGTAAATTCATATTCAAATCATCATATTAAAATGATTTTTAATCATCTGAAGGATCATGTGACAGTGAAGACTGGAGTTATGATGCTGAAAATTCAGCATTTTAAAATATGGAAAATTATTTTACATTTTAGACAGACAGACAGACAGACAGACTGTGCAAAAGGCACAGCTATTAATGCATCTAATATCTTGTTTCTTTTTGAGACTCAATCAACAGGATATTTGTGATCATCAGTAGCAGGCTGAATCTTTAACAGACATTTTTCCGTTCTTTCCGTTGTAAACAATTCCATTTGAAAAACATTTCCCTGACCAGGGGTTTGGGGACCGGCTGACCATGGAGGCCAAAAGGAGTGAGAGACGAGCTGGACACCTGTCTTGACTGAGGGATTCCTGTCCTGATTTTGTTTTTTACAGAGTTTTTAAAATTAGTCGCTCGTCTCTTTGTGAGGGGTTTGTGGCGCTCGCCCAGGTTGCCCCCCAGTGGACCTCAACTTGCATCCATGTCAAAATAATTTCCCAAAACACTTCGTTAAAGGGTTCAAGAGGTGTTTGTTGTGACAGTGTATGAACATGGATGCTAATGCGTTTCATTTCACATTCATATTCTATTTTGTCTTGCATTGTGAACTTTTAGGAGAAGAAAAAACTGTGGAAAATGTCTGTAGTTTAATTTTTCATTTACTGTATGCTTATATAAAAAATACATTTATAGTGCCAACAGAAATAATAATAATAATAATTTTTGCTAAAAATAAAAATTATAAATAATAAAAGGGTATAAAAACTGAATTCTTCAGTTCTAGGATTCACCTTACTGCAACAACCAAAAAACTTGTCCCGAGTTTGTGACCCCAAACCCCCTTTAAACTCTATATCCTCAAAGTTATTGATAGAGGGAAATTATGAGCGTATAATACTATGGACAATGCATGGTGGAGGGCCTATTATATACCGGTAATGGATAGCACTGGGTTTTTGAATGACATTGCACCGAGATTGGATGACAGAGGGTCGTGCGATTTATGATCAAATGAAGCACCTCCACTTCCCCCTCCCCACCCCGTCCTCACCGAAAGCCATTTATTTCCAGCCTGAAAGAGAAGCACATGGTGGTATTTATGGTTCAAGAGTTTGTAAATATGACAAAATTAATAAGTGAGTTTTGGAGTTGCCTGAACAGGATAATGTTGCAGTGTTATTCACTAAACTATGTGTCACCCTCTAAAATTCCCAAATTATTAATTAAATTATGTTAAGTTATTAACATTATTTTACATATGCATCAATTCTGATAACTGTAGAAACAATAAAGAGTTCACAGTACCATATGTTGTAGAAACGATACACTAATGTTATTTAAAGGAAAACGGCAGATAAAAACACTTCTCAACGTCATAATATATTCCAACCCACCTAAGAATAATATCCACTTTAAATGCATTTTACTGAAAATCACGGCGAAAAAGAGGAAAAAAAGACGCTCAATGAAAAAGTCTCAACGTCATTCCTATGGAATGCTCTAATATAATCTTTTTGTATATTAGCTATAATAAAGGTAGAAGACAATATAACTGCTACACAAAAAGAAAATGTTTTTTTACTAAATATGCAAATTAGCCATTTCATACTTAGCACTAAATAAATAAGAATGATTGTCATGTTATCCTCACTCAAAACAACAGGAAGAGCGGCCAATGAAAAGAGCTTGTCAACATTATTCCTTTTATTGATTTAACAATAAAGTCCTGTGGCTTAAGTTATGTTGTTATTGCTGCCTATTGAAAATACAATGAAACATGGAAGGAGGAGGGGGGGGGGGTCCACACCAGGAATTTCACATAAGCCCATTTAGGACTCTCTGGATAAAGTGCGCCTGTTATATTCTTCAAATTTTCAAGGGCGTTGCTTAGAAAGCAACCGTGCCAATGAAATTATGAATATATCCTCAATCAAAGCAACTTCAGATGGTAGACCCATGCGGTCTGCATTCATATGAGCGTGCGCCGTCTTTGCTTCCTTTTAAAACCATGGGCCGTACCGAAGTATTTAAGAGCTTACAACATCTATACGAAGCACTTAAACACAAGGTCTATGGCATCGAACGACTCAAGCACTCTGGATACAGCGGCGGTGCGTTCTCAACGCACGTCAAAACAAACAGAAATGATGTTGAACTGTCCAGAAGTGAGGGGAGCATTGTCAACTTCATAAAACTTCAAATGAAGTTTGTTGTTTTCGTTGCTGCTGGAGTGGTTGGGTTTTCTAACAAGGTTGGCTTTACAATGCAGTTGAGTAAAACGCACAGTTTTATTGTCATTGCTCGCAGCTGTAGAGACCTGAGAAGCTTTCACAGATAAAAAGGAGCCGTGGGCAAAACAAAGGGTGGAATTTTAGAGAGAGAAAACAGTTCAATCAGTTTGGTCTTTAACACATGGGAGTTATATTTTCACCTGCACATTTGAAAAGGAAGAGGCTGGCAAAATATCCAAGTGGTGAAATGATCACACAAAGCCCTGCAGTGATTTCCTGTGGATTCTGCATCTCCCCCCCCCCACCCCAAAAAAAATCTCTGACTCATTTTCTGTTTGAACTGATTTGAAGCCAAAATCTGTAGTGATATAAGGGGCTTTCGCACCAGATAGCTATAGGAACAAGCCAACAAGGCAGTTCTCAACAACTAAATGTTCTCATAGGGCCAGCCATTTGCACCACCAGAAGGAACTCTAAGTGTCGTAAGCTGCTCTTGCTGTTGTGACTTTTATTTTGACGGTGCTGAGAACGTCAAAGCCTGGGCACACAGCTCTCACATTCTCCATCTTCATTAGTTTACGATCTGTTTATCAGTCCTGTCTAATTCGGTATTAGATAGAACTGTTATACAAAGCAGGTAGACAGAATATGAAAAAATATCAGCGTTTGCCATGTGATGTTCAATGTCGCTAGCAGAGCAGAAATACATAATCATGATACCCTCAAAGTCACGTTGGATTTTCTCCTTAGCATAAAGGTTGAGAAGTCCATTTATCACTGTTTTCCATGTTCATCGAATTAATTTGTGGAGTACATATATAGGCTATAAACTGTTTCACATTCTGTCAGCCGATCAGCGCTCACTAACGGAAAAAGCTTAATTAGCGATGACGGCATTTTGAACTGCGAGAAGCGTTACACTTTCTTCGTAAGTTGAATACGGAAGGCAGACCACCGGAAGCCACATATTTTACTATATAACAAGTTAAATATGGATATTTATCTTACACAAACCCATCGATTTGCTTCAGAAGTCCTATATTAACCCCCCAGAGCCATGTGGAATATGTTTATAATGGATGAATGCACTTTTTTGGACTGCTATTGACCGTCATTATACTGCTTGGATTAGCCAGGACATTTTTTTATATAACTCTGATTGTATTCGTCTGAAAGAAGAAAGTCATATACACCTAGGATGACTTGAAGGTGAATAAATTATAGGATAATTTTCATTTTTAGTTGAACTAACCCTTTAAGCAACGTTTTTTCGCTGTGTTGCGCACTGTTGGCTCTAATCGGACGCTGTTTGTTTTTTTGGGCCAATTGAGCATGTTGAATCTGCGTCGGTGAGAGAGAGAATTCTGATTGGCTGTTCAGTTTAGCGAACGGGACAGTGCACAAAAATAAAAGCGAATCATCATATTAGAATGATATCTGAAGGATCATGTGACACTAAAGACTGGAGTAATGATGCTGAAAATTCAGGAATAAATTATACTTTATAAAATACATTCAAATAAAATAAACATTTTAAATTGTAATAACATTGACATTATTACTGTTCCACTATTTTTGTTTAAATGTACCAACCCCAAACTTTTAAACAAGTGTTGCAATTTATCTATTTTACAGATGATTTATGTTTTAAAGTTTTTCCCCATCAAAAATAATGATAGTACAGAATAAATATCTCTGTTTTAAACATATTCAGCATTCTAAAACAAGTCTTACATGTAAAATCAAACTTTTCTGTCTATCAAGCTATTTAATGATAAAGCAGTATCCAGGGATATTTTACATCTATATTGCATCATGTATGTTTGTACGTAAAAATATACAAGATTTGAAGTAGACAAACAAAGGTTTTATTTTACTTTTGAAACTTTGAAAACACAATAGATTAAGAAAATACATAAATACTATAAGAAAGCATACTCTCTGACAGGAATCCATATGGAAATACTATTTATGCCATTAACTAAATTATGATTACAATATAAATACTTCCAAGGAAAACAACATCCACATCTATGACAAATTTGTACCGTAGGACTTTCAAAGACAAAAGTTTAGTAGCTTCCAGAGCCTCAGAGGAGACCTAAAGACACTCTCGTCGGATCTCAAATTGAGTTTTTCTCTCCTATGGCGTTAGATGTGGACAAACAAACAAACAGTTGAGAAAATGAAAACAAGTAAACCAACAAAACTGTGACTTTGTTTCAGAAAGGCCTACATCAATTATCACTGTGTTGAGACATTTTTTAATTAGTAGGGAAAATGAACTATTTATAGTGCGGTTTAATGATGCGAGTCAGGCTAAATCTCTATTGATTTTTTTGTGATATATACAGCTCTATTACAGAAACAACTGATTAAGGAGCTCTACAGACCGCAAACACAGGATTCGGGATTCACGAGCTTGTAACGCATAAAGAATGACACACTTTTCTTTCTTTGTTAATAATCATCTGCGATATTCAGTTTGACGCTCTTAAACAAAGCTGTTGACACCGAATGTACCAATGTGAGAACATTTTGATTAATGGCAGTGCAAAAATGTGTTAATCAAGCACAGAATTATACTCAAAATTTTAAATTAAAAAACGTTTAACAAAAAAAGAGCAGAACATTAAAAATGAGAAAAGACAAAGACAGACATTTATTTAAATGAATGCAATATTCTGTGTATTTTGATTTTGTACCTTAAATGTGGTACTCATATTAAATACATATTTTTAATCCAAATGATGAAATAACATTACAATTAAAAAGTAAATTAATTAAAAAAAGTTAAGATTAATAATAATTATCAAAAATATATATTTTTTGTTCATCTCAGAAGTGTTAATCATGTATAAAATGATAGTAAGTATATTTATAAATAAAAACATACGGTTTTGAAAGATACTACATGTTTTCCAGAAGACAGCAGAATATTAAAAATGAGAAAAGACAAAGATGGACCTATAGATGATGCAGTATGTAATTCATTTAATGCAACATTCTGTTGCATTAAATTATATATATATATATATATATATATATATATATATATATATATATATATATATATATATACTGTACATACACACACACTTAAAAAGTAATTGAAATGATCAAGAAAATGACCAAATACATTTCCCAGAAAGTGCAGTTTGGCTGTAATAAAGCAGCTTTAGGAAGAATTTCACTGTGATTTAACGGGAAAAGGAAGTAACAACGGATCTGTTTGGAATCCTTTGTCTTCCGCCAAAAATAATTTCACCCAGATTCTGACAGTTACTAAAAAATAACACTGGAACACAGAAAAACCTGGCCGGCAACTACCATTACAGATTTTCATGGAACGCACGAACGCAGAAAAGGCGTGAATAAAGTCTCAAAGAAGCGGCTGCGTTTACCAGAAGTCTGAATAAAACTTCATTCTACTCCAGTCACACACACACACACATAGATGCTCTCAGTATGTGCCGTCTCCATGTTAAACAGTAATTATCTCTTCACTCCCCACTGTTTACCTCAGCTAAAACCACTGTGGGCTTCAGCGCTAACGCAATCCAACGGCGTTCACGCGCCGCAGACTTCAGATGTATTTGACTGGCGTTGAGGGCATGAGTGTGAGAAACACTCTTACCTGTAGTGAGTTCAGGAGGCTAAAGACGTAAGCGATAACCACGGAGAACGGCACCAGGATTCCACAGAGCCAGGTCAGGCCCAGGATCGGCAACAGAACCAGCACGGCTTTCACTGCCGCTCTAAAACACAAAAAGCATGCAAAATCAGAACAGGAAGATCTGATATGGAAAACACATTGTTTCATTATAATCATGCATGCATATGATCACACACACACACAGGCACACTCTGGCTGCTCTGACGGACTTTTACACTGGAGAAGACAGATTTCAGGGGTCATTCCCAGCACAACAGGAGCTGCTGCTTATTCTCACATTGTGACAATTTCCACGCTAAATCGCTTTTAATTCTGTTTAGTATAAAATTACCTCCCTATTCAGGTAACCGCTAAAGCGAACCAGCTGCTGTCCGAATGGTTCCTGCCAAGCGGAGGAAGCGTGTGTTTGATTTTCCTTGGAGAACGCTGTATTTGACCACCAGCTTCCAAGAGTCACATTGATATTTTTTACACACAGGGGCCTTCTGAGGGCCCCACCTCAACGACTGATGCCGGAGGTCCAGACGCGTCCAAATGCTGGGTGCATGTGGCAGCTTAATTTGCGATGTGGTTATTTATGGTCTCAAGGAGAAGCTGAATCTATAAACCAACATGAGAATCAGAATAAAGACCTGTTTTTAAAAAAATATATAACGCCGGATTCCTCAGGTGACGGCGCAGTCTGAAAGTTTACTTTAAGATCCTCGCAAAAAAAAGTCAAAATCGTTCCATTAATGGACCAAAAAACAAACAAAATATTTGATGTTGAAAGAGGATGTAATGTTCAAATAGATCATTTTAATAGAAAGCCAACATGACTGAGGATCAGTCAGACTCCATAAGCAGACAGGACCACCGATCACGAGCACAGCTGTGAAAGGGTGCCTCCATGTGGCAATCCATAAGACAAAAAAACATATAATAGAACGCCAAAGAATGAGCTGATGAGAATCCTTCCCCTTTCCGTACCTGAATACAAGAGGAAGAGAGATGTCCTACCTTATCTGCTCAAAGACTTGCTCTTCCGGGCTGTTGTTCATCATCAAAGATCTTCTCTTGGCTGTGCCGATGGTGATCAGGACAACACGGGTCAGAATCATGATATTCACCTGGAAAACATGTATATTAAATTAAAGACTAAGTATAAATATAACATAATTATTTAAATAATAATTATAATTGAATAATAATATTATATAGTATATAATAATAAATAAAAATAAAAATGAATAGTAGAATATGTAATAAACATATGTAATATTAATACTATAATAAATATTCAATATATGCATATATAAATGCACATATATACAATTATAATATTAGTTATTTATAATAAACAAGTTTGTGAGTATAACTTTATTACTATTGTTATTATTTTGTAAGATTTTGTAATTTTTTTGTGTGTGAATTATGCATATATATATACACATACACACCATACATACAAATATATGCCTTATGTTATAGTTATTATATATGTATATATAGTACTGTGCAAAAGTCTTAGGCTCGCTAGTATTTTTACACAAAAAGCAGGATTAAGCCAGTTATTTATATCTTTTGCTGTAGTGTGTCAGTAGGAAATATCAGTTTACATTTCCAAACATTCATTTAGCAAATAATTGTAATAATTTCAGTGAGTTGTTTTTTTTTATTTTATGCACAAGAAGTCTGACAGCAGCCGGTCTGATCTGATCTCACAATCACAGATAGACTTAACAAAGATGAGATCAGATCTCCATGTGAAGCATACCGACTATTGTCAGACTCTTTATGCATACAAAAATCTCACTGGATTATTAAAATTAATGGCAATTCATTTATAAATGTAAACTGATATTTCCTACTGACACACTACAGCAAAAGATATAAATAACTGGCTTAAACCCACTTTTTGTGTGTAAAAATACTAGCGTGCCTAAGACTTTTGCACAGTACTGTGTGTGTGTTTTTAATATTAATCTTTTATATAAACTATATAACAATAATATATAGAAGCCGAGACACACCATAATAATGAAGATGACTGGGCCTGCAAAGCCCCATATGACGCCGTTTTGAACACTGAGCCAGCAGTGACCATCGGCTGAATAATTCCCAGAGGCAGAGGCCAGAGTGATGGTAACGATCAGCACGGGCAGACCTGTTAAAGGACAGACATTTGTATATTACAGGTGTCTGAGTGCGCCAAAATACTCAAATTTTATTTTACTTCCACTTTACTTTCAACCAAGTGGCATATTTTTGTCTTCATTTTAATAAGTACATCTACTTAATTTTATTTATGAAATGTGTTGCTTGAAAATTATGCTTGTGCTATTAGTATATAGCATACTATAGACATAGTAGTATTCCTTGTCTAAGAAAAAAAGTAGTGTAAAAAGAAAATTATACAAATACTCGGTGGAACAATAAAGTACAAAGCCATCAGGAAACCTGCATTCCTGTACTCTTGAACCCAATCAATAACTGTGCCTATCCACAACAGATCGAAGAGGAGATTGGGGGGCGGAGGGCCATTATTACCCCAGCCAATCAGGTAGTAGTATTTCATGTGGCGGTCCTCGCTCAAATTAACGCTCACTACTTTGCTCCAGAGCAGCAGGCCCTCGACCAGCATCCAGCTGAACGCTGCCATGAAGAACAAATGCATCAGAGCTGCCACAAGCATGCAGGCCACCTATGGGGTAAAGGTCAGAGAGCAGGCAGTCAAGGGTCAAAAGGTCAAACGTCCACACAAACATGGCCCTACGCCAGATAACGCAATGCCAAATATGACAACCACACTAAAGTTGCTTTAAGGCACTGTCAGACTACTGGTATGATTTTGTAATTGATCTAGACATAGACTAAAAATTCTATATAATGACCCCACTAACATAATAAAAAACAATAATCCACTCGTGAAAATAACACTGCTAAATAGCTAAATCATTTAATTAATTGTCGAGACACAACTATTGATTTTGGTTATTCTACTCAAATCGATTTTGAAAACCAACAATAGTTAAGTGTCAAATAAAAGTGTGAAAAACGTTATACCTTATTATGAACAGCAGAACCACTGCACAGGAGGACAATTTGAGCACAAGTCAGAGACACAAAAAGATTCTTGTGGACTGATGTGCGATCTGATTTCGGGATGCTGTTAAAAACAAAACAAAAACAGTTTTTGTAAATTCAATGGCAAATATTTATAAAATCCCCAAAAAAATCAGGCATAATTGTATTTATTTTGGTAATCCAGATGAAGTGTGTGTGTGTAGGCGATAAATCTCTTAAAGAAATCAGCTTGGCTGATACTACGCTGATTAACCTCCCTTTGTGTGACCCTTTCCTTTAATTAACTCCCCTGTAATGTCACCATAAAACTTCAGCTTCGAGCTCATTTGGCACGGAGCGCTAATTAGCCGATTAGTGGTATTCAATACGTATTCAGTCTCACGACTGAACGCTATTGACAAGCGCGAGGACTGTGAGCTCACGGACTGTGATTGCGAGCGACTGCATGCTGCTTAGAGTTGAGCAAATGTTATGCTATGTCGTGACCTTTATGAACTTAACACTAGAAGTCAGTCATCTTAAAGATAAGATAGTGAATCAAATGATGCCAAAGCACATCATGGAATGGGAATATGCTGTTGGCGTGGTAGTGCATCTGTGAAAACCACTTACTCTAACACGGTAAACAGCATCAAGGTCACCACCAGTGCGCAGAGAGAGGCTCCGGATCCGATAAACGTCAGCTTCGTCAAAATGCTCTCCTCTTTAGCACTCCACTGCAGGAAAAGACCCATCAAAACACAACGATCTTGCATTCCTCACACTCTGTCTGTCTCTCAATCGAACTGTCTGGAGGTATACGTTAACTACCATATATATATGAGGGGTTGATGACTCTCATTGCATTGGATGGTGATATAGTGGCACTAGATGTCAATGAGAGATAATATTTGCTCCTTATGAAGTTCTACAGAAGAAAATTGTTTGTGAAAAATCACAAAAGCTACTATTAAGGCGCTTGCTTTTGTTAGCTAACAGTGACCTCTACTGGACAAATTGCGGTGTAAAAGAAAATATGATCAGTAAAGTTATTATCATGTGTGTGTTTTATTTTACCATATTTATTAGTATACATGGTTTATTTAGAAATAAAATAAAATGTATGTAATTATGTCTCATTCATTTTATATTATATTCTTTATTTTTACACATACATATATACCCCGATCAGGCATAACATTATGACCTAATATTGTGTTGGTCCCCCTTTTGCTGTCAAAACAGCCCAGACGCATAGAGGCATGGACTCCACTAGACCTCTGAAGGTGTGCTGTGGTATCTGCCACCAAAATGTAAGCAGCAGATCCTTTAAGTCCTGTAAGTTGCAAGGTGGGCATCCATGGATCGGACTTGTTTGTTCAGCACATCCCACAAATGCTTGATTGGATTGAGATCTGGGGAATTTGGAGGCCAAGTCAACACCTCAAACTCATCAAACCATTCCTGAACTATTTTTGCTTTGATGCGGGGCACATTATCCTGCTGAAAGAGGCCACAGACACCAGGGAATAGGGTTTCCATGAAAGGGTGTACATGGTCTGCAACAATGCTTAGGTAGGTGGTACGTGTCAAAGTAACATCCACATGGATGGCAGGACCCAAGGTTTCCCAGCAGAACATTGCCCAAAGCATCACTGCATCTGCCGACTTGCCTTCTTCCCATAGTGCATCCTGGTGCCATGTGTTCCCCAGGTAAGCCACGCACATATAACCAGCCATCCACGTGATGTAAAAGAAAACGTGATTCATCAGACCAGGCCCCCTTCCTCCATTGCTCTGTGGTCCATTTCTGATGCTCACGTACCCACTTTTGGCGCTTTCGGCGGTGGACAGGGGTCAGCATGGGCACCCTGACTGGTCTGCAGCCATGCAGCCCCATACGCAACCAACTGCAATGCACTGTGTATTCTGACACCTTTCTATCAGAACCAGCATTAACTTCTTGAGTAATTTAATGCTTTAATTTAATTGAGCTACAGTACCTCGTTTGTTTGATCGGATAACACAGGTCAGCCTTCACTCCCCACGTGCATCAATGAGCCTTGGCTGCCATGAGCCTGTCGCCGGCTCACCACTGTTCCTTCCTTGGACCACTTTTGATAGATACTGACCACTGCAGACCGGGAACACCCCACGAGAGCTTCAGTTTTGGAGATGTTCTGACCCCGTCATCTAGCCATCACAATTTGGCTCTTGTCAAATTTGCTCAAATTATTACGCTTATCCTTTTACTGCCTTGAACACATCAACTTTGAACTCAAAATGTTGACTTGCAGCCTAATATAACCCACCCACTAACAGGTGCCGTGATGAAGAGATAACCAGTGTGCACCTGTCAGTGGTCAATGTTATGCCTGATCGGTGTACATACATAATTATTATTCCATTATTATATTACTTTAAATATGTATTTATAAATAAAAGAAACAAAATGTATATAATGTCATTAAACAATTATTATCATATAAAAAAATCTTCTGCATAGCAGTGTTGCTATTGTTAATTAAAACTATTAAAATCATTTTAGGTAATTCAAATTACCTTAAAAATAAAAATAAAAAATCTTAAAAATAAAATAAAATAAACATATTAGAAATGTTACCTTGGTAAGTATATAAACATATAACAGTTATATTTATTTATATATTTCCATAAAAAAATATAATATGAAAAGTTAGCAACATTATTTTTGTTACAGTTCAAAGCACATACTCTAAACATACCGGGGGCTCCAAATAATTCATGAGGACAGCAAAATTGGTGGTGTGGTTGCAAAAGCAGGATGTGACATCAAGAGGAGAAGGCAACACTCTGCACCCTTTATTGGACCAGTCAGTTGCATGACCCGCCCTTTGGACATGAGACACTAAATCAGACCCAAACTAGAGACTGGAATATGACAGAACACCAGTTAGTAGTTTTGCAACATGTTTGCATTCACTTACATGAATTCGATATTCCAAAAGACGCAGATTGGCGCAACTTGTTTGGAATACTCTGCCTAAAGGGGAAAAATATCACATATATATTGTTATAGTTTTATTTTTTAATTTTGTTGTGTTTTTGTCTTTTGTCTTAAACCCATGTAAGAGGTTATTCAAAGATATCAACTTTTAAAAATAGCCAATAAGAGTGGTGTTTTTTACCATAATTCCAGAGGATAGTGTGTACTGGACAGAGACGGGAACATTTTCTGTCTTCAGCACATCCCTCACTGTCGCTGAGATTACTGCCGTGGCTAGCTGACCAGTGTGATGCCTAAAAATAAAGGAACAGAATAGCCCGGGGTTTTTCCTGCATTGAAAATATTTTGGCGGCTGCCAAAATGAGTCTCTTTATTCTCAGTACTGTCATATTTCCAAGCGGCAACCTACCGCGGTCTCTCTTGAAGCCAATACGGAAGTGACTTAAACTGCAGTTCATCAACAGGCTCCAGAAGGGAGCAGAATCTCATTGAGCCCCATGTTAAAATGCCCAACTTTACAGCACAATAAAACATGTTTACAGCCTGGTACAAATTCTAGTTTTTGTCTAAATGGCTAATTTTGCCCTTCATGACAACTGTGAGGAGGGTGAATTTTTTTTATAACTCATTCGTTTACATTATATAAAGCCTTAAAGTTCGGCATAATTAAGGGCGTGGCCACTTTGAGTGGCAGGTGGGTAGTCAGTTATCTTTTGTTTGTTAGTCATCGCGTCACCTCAGCTCCGCCCACGTCCCCCCCCTCTTTGCCCATTTTCTGTTATACGGAAGTGACGGTTGATGACGCGCTGCTAAGATGGCAACGGCCAGCTCGTCCCTACATTACGCTTTAAAACCGCTCTGCAGAATCCTATGGGTGACGGCACAGACACTACGTCCATATTTTTATACAGTCTATGCATATTTCACATCAGTAAGATACTTAGTACTATGTGTGTGGATGACCGTGTTCGCCTGCGGGCACCAGATACCATTTTTTACCCAGGAAAAACCCTGATAGCATTACAATAGTGATTTATAATTTTTAAAAATTAGGGCTTAGGAGATTCAGGAGGCTCTTGCTAACCTCTTGCCATTGGCCTGTTGGTCAGCAGGTGTTTTGACCTCCAGTCTGGATGACTTCTCTACCAGAGTACTGTAGTAGGTATAAATAAGCATCACTTCCTTGTGGCCTGTCAAATATATTAACAGATAGAGGTTATAAACCGTGACATTTATCTTTAGATATAAGCAATTTACCCTATTCTCACCCAATGAAAAGACTCTCTGCATTTCTGACTCTGGTATGATGATCTCATCATGGCCGCTGAACTGACCGCCGTGGAGCGATGGCTTGAACACACAACTGCAGCTCATCTGCACCAGCCCTCGCGGCTCCAGATGAAAATCTAAGGAAACAAAAGTCTTGTAAATCTTGAACTCATCATTGTTTGTACATATTTTTACGGTGGGACAACCAAAATAGCCATGGCTAAATATTAAAAACTTCTTGAATCCAACAACAGACAAGAGAGGTTTATCTTTATTACTCCACCTCTCAAGAAAACAAATATTGACTCCTATTTTATCAGAGGCCTGAGATGATGCTACCTAGTCATGCTAAATGAGGCAAAAAACACTACCCATGTTCTTTGTTGACATTGTGAAGCTTTTGCGTTCGGCCCAAAGCTCATCCGCCAGCATCCACAGCAGCTTGTCAATGTTCTCTACCATTATCAATGGTCCGAGGTAATTCTGAGATAATACAGGAAACAGACTCATAAACCTGACATAAGAGTTACCATCCACTTTTTTCGAGGATTTGAATCCAGAAGAGCAGGGTAGAACCAACTTCAATCCCACAACATACCCCATGATCTCTCAAATCCTCCCATTGTTCGGCCATATCAGGGTCGATGAGTCTGCTTACTAGTTCCAAGCAATTGCGGATCATGGATATGAAGACCTCGGTGGGCACAGCTATTTTATTAAGTTGAGTGGCCTTCTCAATGGTTTCAATGAGGTACAGGAGATCAGAATGTGTAATGATGTCTGCATTGCTGTCCATAATTCTCAATATGACTTTCAAGAGGAACATATGACGAGTCAGTTCATTCTCAGAGAACAACGTTACATTTGTATTCTCTGTGTTCTGTGGAGAAAGAAAGATAATACAATGTCATGTTATATTATATATGTCAAAACTGACTTTATTTTGATCTCAAATAATGAACGATAGGTGAAAAAAATCGATGAAATTGATTTACAATGCAAAGAAGCCATTTCTCAGTGAAATCTGGAGGTTTATAGGGAATCAAATAAAAATGTGTCTAACTCACAGGTTTGGAATGAAACTCATTGCTAACTCGTGAGAAGAACGAGGTCCCAGGAAAACCTAAGAAGTCCAGGTGCTCTGAAATAAAGAAAGAAAACACCTGGATTATCACACATGTTCAAAATTCACAAGAAATGGCATTGCCAGAGCTCCAAACAAAAGACCAAAAAAAACACTGGCACCTAAAACACAACATATTGTTCAAATTAATCTTTACTTACAAATTTTCATATGAGCAACCAGTGAATGCATAAACTAATCTCACAACATTTTACATCACAATAATGGTTCCTGTTTATTTTTTAATAGGACATAACAGAGAAATTATTTGTAGTTCAGCGAGTCAATTGTGAAATTACAGTCTGACGGTGCATCCCAATTTGCATACTATCCGTCCTAAATAGTATTGCATGAAAGACCCACAAATGGCGGATCAACGTGTTGCTACATCTCTCTCCAATACAGTAGAGTTAAATTAAATTGAATGTGGAGGGTTTTAACTGTGACAAGTTGATTGACAGGGCGTTTTAAACGGTGACAGGATGCATGTAACTAAGCGACAGATCTGTCCGCTAAAGATGACAAAGTAGTATGTCCCAAAGCTTGCATGCTCTTCTGCTACATACTTAAAAGAACTGTTGCAAGAAAAAGTATGTGAACCGCTTGTGAAACCGAATCTGTGAAAATGTGAATAATTTTAACAAATCAAGAGAGATCATACAAAATGCGTTATTTTTATTGTTTATGGTATTTTACACACAAAAAAAACACATTTAACATAATACATATAAGTTGCTGAACTTATAGAAATCACCCTCTTCAAAAGTTTATGAACCATTGATTCTTAAAACTCTGTGTCGTTGAGTTCTTTTGTTTGTTTTGTGATGGTTGTTTTTGAGTCCATTGTTTGTCCTGAGCAGTTAAACTGCCCAATGTTCTTCAGAAAAACCCTTCAGGTACTCAAACACAACTATTAAAAAAGGTTCAAACATTCACTGATGATCCAAAAGGAAACACAAGGAACTAAGAGCCGGGGGGGCTTTTCAACTGGATGAAGATGTCCAAATGTTTCTTATTTTGTTTAAATATCAGTTGTTGTTTTTTTCATTTGGTTCTGCCCTTCAGAAGCAACAGAAGATACTTACATGTTTCGCGGAAGACTATTTTTTTTACAATTTACCTAGATCTTCAAATTCAAAAAGTTTTTAGGAGCTTCTGGAGCATCTGTGAATGTTTGAACCTTCTTTAATAGTTGTGTTTGAGTACATCAATTGTCCTCAGTGTGAAAAGATGGTCATCAAAATCATACAGTCACTGCTAGAAAGGGTTTATTTCAAATATGCAAAAGATGCTGGAAAGCTGAAGAATTTTACTGAAGAACATTTGGTAGTTTAACTGCTAAGGACAAACAAGGGACTCATGAACAACCAAATTAACTGTGGAAAGACACCGTTTTAAGAATCAATGATTCATAAACTTTTGAACAGGGTGATTTCTATAAGTTCAGCTTTTTTTTTTTGGTCTTCTGGACTATATGTAAAAAAATAAATAAATGAAAAAGTGAAATATCTTATTCAGGACAGTACAAAAATAATAACATGCATTTTGTATGATCCCTCTTAATTTGTTAAAATTATTCACATTTTGAGATTCTGCAAGCGGTTCACATACTTTTTCTTGCAACTGTATGTACTACTTCACAAAAAGAGTACCTTACTTTAAGGTCATAGTATAAGTAGGCGAGTCGGGATGCAGTGATTCTAACTGTAACTTACAAGGTTCAAAAGAGTCATTTGTCCATGAATTGGACATGTTGTTGCATGCACTCTAACGAAATCGCAAAATCTTTTCCAACTATCTCCAATGGAGATGTACATTTTAATTAAAATATCATTACTCGAAAGCTGGTGATCACCTTTCGGGAACAGGCAAACACTTCCTCTGTGCATCCGACATGAGTCATTAATCAGAGTCCCACTTGCAGGGTCAAAAGTTACACAGGCCTTGTTAGACATGAGGACGGAAAAATTGTGATGCAAGCCAGAGATAAGTTGGTCTGGTGGTTGGCTTTTGGAACCTAAAAGAAACAAGAACCAAAAATAGTTTAGCAGAAAATTGATCCTTTTGAGCAAAGTCTGGGGCTGCCGAAACAGCCGGCAAGCTAAGTTTGCTTCTAGTCTGCCAATTTTAGAGGTCACCATGAGTCATAGTTCTTTAGCTCTCCAAGTCTGTAAGGAGCATATGTCCTTTCTTCAAAAAAGAATGAGAAACTCTAAGTCCATGACTAATGTGATGGGAAACGCATGAACTGAAGGGTGGGTCTCAGCATTACCGCAGAGATGAAATATTTACAACCATCTCAGCCTGAGGCTTCCAATCACAACTTGGCTGTATTCACATTGGTGGAAGAGTGGAAATTATAATGCAAAGACTTGAGGGCGCAATACCACCTCCACCTGCTCTACCTTGACACGGCGAGTTCCTTCTGCGTGTCTGTAGCGATGTCTCTATTTCCAGTACGGACTCATTCCATTTGAAGAATAAGCCAGAAGGAACGGGTGAACAAACTTTTTCCATGCTTTGGATTTCACTGTCGACCAACAAACGATCCCACATGTACAGCTGCGTAACGTTCCCACAAAGCGCATTGTCTCCGCTGTAGCCTCCATAGGTCTCCTGGTCTTGTCCAATCATGAAAAGGCCATCGCCTCCGATGTAATTCAATGAGTTGAGGGAGTTCCCAGAACCCACCACTGTTCCATCCACCCAGATGCCCCACTTTCCACTATTCGCAACCAAGCTGGCACACACAAAGTGCCAGGAGGCATCATTGGGAAAGCCTGTTATGTAGGTGGTGTTTGAACCATGCACCAGCAATGCAAGCTGAACGGGTTCATTCCCTGTGATTCGTGCTTGGAGTTGGAATTCTTTAATGAATGACGTTATGGCGTACGAGAAGACTGTGGAAAGTCCTTGGCAAGTTGGATCGAGCTGGAGGTGAGCGCAAACCGTTAGCGCTTCCATGTTAGGGAACTTATGGTGGAGGCGAGCCGATTTCCGGTGTGGCCGAACTGGAAATTCCAGCATGTATATATCTGGAGGTTCTAGAAAACAAAATGCAATATTTATTAAAGAACAATACAAATGTAAATGTAGCAAATAAGAGATGAGCAGGGAAACGTAGGATATGGCTCGTACCACTTTTTTGAAACATGCCTGCACTTTCTATCCATACGGGCTGGGTGATATTCAGGGACCGTAGAAAACTGTTCAGCTTTTGAATCTCTTTGGTACTGGACACCACCGCTAAGGTCCCTGAACGCTGGAGGCAGAGCTTGTGGGCACTGAGCCATGGCTGGCGATCTGACACGTACTCGGGGTAAAAGTCATCATGTGTAAGCAGGGTTTTGCTCTCCACTGTAAACATGAGGATATTTTGTTCAGACCCAAACAGCCTCACATTTTATGCACATGACACTTTATGTGTAAAAAACTGTGAACAAATTGTAATTCTGTCCATGTGATTTTAAATGAATTTGGATTCTCTTAGTTTGTTACAGAACTTTATATCATGTTTCATATAATAGGATTATAACAGGAATCTGTTATCCATTATTAGTGGTGGGAAAACACTTTACTAGTGTTTACTAGTTACTTGATATAAAAAAAAAAAAGTAATCTGATTACATAAGTTATTTGTAATGTTTTACCCACTATACTGTCCTTGAGCCTACTTCTAAATTTTAAGCATATTACAATTGCATTTAAACAATGAATCTCATATGAATGCTGTGCTTACCTTTTTCCATGCAGTGATGAATGAGTACCTTAAGGTTAAAAAGATTTGTAATTATATATAAATAACATCAATTCATTTAAATAAGCATTAGGCTATTTTTATATGAATTATATGGTTTTGTTATAATATATTAACATAAGTACTCATAACAGGATTATTTCACAACATAAATGTCAAACGTATATTGTATTAGGATAGTTCTAACAGTTACTTACAATAATGTTGCAGCAAATAATTTCCAACTGGTTCATCCTGCTAAACAAAATACTCATTAACAGTGACAACTTTAACAGCTCAAGCCTTATAAATGAAAAATAAATGTTTAAACAAAAAAAAGGACAGGGAGAGAAAAAAAAACATTTGGCTAACGTTACATGAGGTCAGCTCTAGCAGAAACGTCAAGCAATGATGAATATTTAAAAGCCTCTGAATAAAACCGCACATTACCTGATACGAGGTAAAGTTTTAGTCGTAAGTCATAAATGTCATATTTTATCTCGAAAAGTAAAGTTTTGTAAACGGCTTGCGTGCGCTTTCCGTTGTACTTGTTGTGAGGAACTCCTGTGTGAGATCATGAGAAGCAGCGCGCGCCTCCCGCTCGAAGACGACAGAGTAATTCCCGCCACTCCCCTCACGAAGGACAAATGACGTTTTAAGTTTATGAAGTTTATTGGATAGCATTTTGATGTCAGTTTTAAATTACATCTTCGAATTTATGTAATCATTTGTGTCTATGATGTAAAGAAATCAACATTTGCCTACAACAGTGGGGATAAATATTCAAGAATTCATACATCTGCTCTCTATCTTTGTGGGTATAGACGTAATGGTTTTTATACTGTACAAACTGTATATTCTATCCGCTTACACTAACCCTACACATTACAGAAAACTTTAATAAAATAAAATCATTCTGTATGATTTATAAGCTTGTTTCCTCTTGACATGTGTCCCCTTGAGTCAGTACATTCAGGTTGAAGTCCCCACCAGGATAGAAACACACACACACACCCCATTATTATTATATTAGCATATTAAATATAAAAGATAGATAAAAAGATAAACGGCATTCAGTATGCATTAATAGGACACCAGACTTCTTTTCCCAGTGAGTGTTTATTATTGAAAGTATAAATTAGTGTGAAACAAATACATGATCCAAAGTAAACGGTCAAAATCTCCATGCGAAAGAGCACTACCAAGCTTGTGCAAAGGTTTAAAGTGCAAAAATATATCCAGAAGAGCACGAGTTATAAAATACTTATGTGCTTGATCATTTGCAAAATACACAGAAACCCATCATCTTAAGTTATACTATCAAGCCCTTCATTAAAATCCTACAATTAAATACAAACAATTGTAGGCCTGAATGAGTGCATTCTGTAAATACATCAAAATGAAAAGAGAGCCTATTTTAGCAACAACCATTGTGTCCAGTGTGGTTATATACATGACTAGTACCCTTTAAATCCAAATCACACCCAGCGGGCATCTCTGGAACACGTGCTAATGCCTGAGGAAAGAGAATACACAACTTTAGGCACGGTCCGATTTTTGTTGCCATATTGATAGCATTGTTGGTAGTGTCTATCTGTGCCCAGCATCTCTATTCCATCTTCAAACACCGTTGGCAAAGCCTGCAGAGCCGAGTGCACTTTATCACGAGCAACCATGACGTTCTTCGCACACAAAAGCTGACGACCGTCGGAACGTCTTCCGGCCATTCCGCATGGAAGGCCATTGATGACATCCACAATCGTCTTGGATGAAGACAGTATCGATTGACTAAGGCCATCATCACCACTCCCTGTATTATACATTAATAAAATGAAGTCATGTCTCATATTAATCATAACCGTGTGCATTTCATATGCATGTTATTGTGAAAAGAATGCCGTACCTCTCAGAAAGCGCGACAGAGACGAGTGGAGGTCTTTGATCGCCCTGTTCAGCTGGAGTAGTTTAACGGTTGTGTTATGAACATCACACAAGTCTGAGCCATCATCTTCCTCTGAACGATTCTCAGTGGAACCTGACCCCTCCTGTGAAAAAGCAGGTGTGAACAAACAACTCTTAATCATGATATTCAAACCAAACAAAAGCACACCAAACCTCTCAAATAAAAATGTTTGAAAACAAAACAAAAGCTAAATAAACCACACAAAAAACTCAAACAAACTAAACACAAACAAAACCCAAACCACCCCCCAAAATATAATTACAACCAAATAAAAAACAAAACCATACCAAAAAAACCTCCCTAAAACAAGACAAACAATAAAAGACCAAACAAAAGCGAAATAAACCACACAAAAACCTCAAACAAACTGAACAAAAACCAAACACACCGCAATTTTTTTACAACCAAACAAAAACAAAACAAGACCAAATCAAACCTCCCTCCCTAAAACAAGACAGAAGCTAAATAAACCACAACCAAACCTAAAAAAAACTGAAAAACCAAACACACCCCCAAAAAATACAAACAAAATAAAACCACACCAAAAACTCAAACAAACTAAACAAAAACAAAACCCCAAACAACCCAACTAAATAAAACAAAACCGTAATAGCTAATAACCACACAAAAAAAACACAGCAAACAAAAAAATTAAAAATAATATTATATATAAATGTCTGTGTGCACGTGAATTATTTGTTTGGTTTGGTTTTGTTTGGTGTGTTTTTGGGGGGTTTATTTATTTAGCGTTTGGTTCTTTTTCTAAAGTATTTATTACTGTGTCATTTATTTGTTTTAGCCCACTGTGTTTAGGTACAGTGGGTGGGTTTAAGGAAATGGGTGAGTAGGTGACATGCATCCATTTTTCCTTATCCCAGCATCCCATTCTCTTGCTGAACAATAACAACGAGCCTGTAGTTTGTGTATTGAAGATAACAGTTACAGCCACATTAAGGTGACAGATGACACTCCACTCAATCCATTTATTTTCTAAACAGCAAAACGACCCAAGACGTGCGATAAGACCGTTCAGGTACGACGTTTTACAAGCGCTGTCCCCCTCAGTCATTGTTAGGGTGGTCATCAATCCAAAACATTTGAACCTCAATGACAAAAACAGCTGTTTGTAAGGCGTACCGACAAACAGCAGTTGAAGAAGCTTTTCAGAGTGTGGGCGACATCATTCGTTAAGGATTGTTGATTCTGTAAAACATAAAAATCAACAAAGATTATAAAGTGATGCTAATGTGTGTGTGTGTAAATCAATTCATATAAAACATATTAAATGTATTTACACTATTAATTGGATCAATCAATATTTCACTGTAAGGTTATTTCTTCAGTTTAAAATAATATTCCATGGTATTTATTAAGTGAAATATTTATTAAGAGAGCTTACTGGTGTTCCAGCGCGAGTCATCTGAGTATCTTGAACCATCTCATTAGAGATTCTCAGACCCATGAAGAGAAGATCCGTCACACTTTGATGCATCCCATCCTGCAGAGAATCCACAACTGACCTCTAAAGAGAAAGAGCAATGAAAAACAGTAGTACGACTTCATTCTACATGGTTGATTTTTTTTAATTCTGCTTTTTAACGACTGGTCAAAACTTTACTAGTGGGCTGCAAAATGCAAAAGATAAGGAAATCTACCCACATTGTTTATGTCCTCTGAACCAAGTTCAGTCAAATGAAGATCAGTCCCATTCACCGCCGCCAGCAAACCGACAGTTTTGAGAGCCACGTTCATACAATCGTCAACCTTTCTCCGGGCCTCCGTTACCATGGAGGAGATCTCAGAGTCACAACCCTGAAAGACCAACACTGTCTTGTAAGGCCTTTTCCCAAATTTCCAATGTTGATAATTGGTACACCAATAATCTACTAGTTACCTACATTCATTTCCATGAACTAACCATAAACAATACTTCTAAAGTTTTTAATGATATGGTTTCTGCAGGTTTCATGAAGCAAAATTTAAGATCTTTTTTAAACCAAGTAAAGAAAATGTAAGTGCTAAATTTATCAATGTGTCATTTGGAACACAATGTGTCAATATGTTCTCCAAATGCAAATACCTAAAGAGAAACATGAAGATTTGTATTAGCAACATGTCAGAGTTTGAAAATACAACTTCCAACTGATTTCAATTACTTCAATTACTCCAATCAACATTGGAAATAAATAAATAAAAATATATATATATATATATATATAAGAGCAGTTTTGAAGCGTAAAGTAGGGACAAGCTGGCCGTTGCCATCTTAGCAGCGCGTCATCGTGCATCACTCCCGGATAACAGAACGTGGGCAGAGAGGCGGGACGTGCGCGGAGCTGAGGTGACGCGATGACTAACAGACAGCAGATAAATGGCGACCCACCTGCCACTCAAAGTGAACACGCCCTTAATTATGCAGAACTTTAAAGCTTTATATAATGTAAACAAATGAGTTTTAAAAAAATTCACCCCCCTCACAGTTGTCATGAAGGGCAAAATTAGCCATTTAGACCAAAACTAGAATTTTTACCAGGCTGTAAACAAGTTTTATTCTGCTGTAAATATGGGCATTTTAACATGGGGCTCAATGAGATTCTGCTCCCTTCTGGAGCCTGTTGATGAACTGCAGTTTAAGTCACTTCCGTATTGGCTTCAAGAGAGACCGCGGGTGGTTGGACAAAATATATATAGGACAAAATAATTAATTTAATTAATTTTTTGCAACGCATGCATCATTTACTGTCCTAACTTTAAGAATTCAAAAATTTCTGCTCTGATTTGAGACCTTTTTAAGACCCACCTTTTTAAGAAAATGTATTCCATTTAAAAAAAAAAAAACGAAATTAAAGAAATAATATTAATAAATGAACATTTATTTGATATCTAAACAAATAGATAATTATTATTACGTTTTTGTTTTTATATTTTAATCTAGAACAACAATACAGAAAACAAAGGTGATTAAAAATATATAAAGTATTTTAAAACAAATTTAAAACATTGAAAAAGAAACCCATTAAAAAACATTTTTTTATGTTTTCTATGGTCCCGTCCCTCTATAGATATAAAAGCATCACAGAACATAAATGCAACAAGCATTTTATTAATTGACTATGAACCCTGATGAGCACCTGAATGAGTAACTGAAGGTAGCCTCCAATTTTCTTGACCTCCATCTTGAGCTCCTCTACTCTCTGAGACACTGTGTTAGAGCTGGGCTTAATGCTGGAGACCCAGTGCCTCGTAATGAACACAGCCCTTTCAACAGCAGAGGTGGCCTTCACCAGATGAGTCTGAGCTTCAGTACTGCAGGCAAACACTGCTCACATACACACAAACAGAATGAAATGAGGCTCTTTGTGTAGCGCTGTGATGACAAAGGTGTTGTGCATTCATACGGAGCTGAATATTGACACTGATGAATGGCTCTGTTGATTTAGGTTTGTTAAAAACGCTTGGTCGCTTACAGTTCTCCTGACTGTCGTCAAGGTGCTCGTAAAGGTCCGCGATGGACCTCACACCGCTGTGAATTGCCAACAGGTCTAGGGTCAGTTTGTCGGCCAAGCTTTCGTTCTCTTCGGCCGACTGACAGGAGCGCAGACGTGAGACGGCAGAACCAATCAGATCTTTGCAGATGCCTGGAAGGGCGGAGTCAGACGTGCTAGCGTGCAGGGAGGGCGGCTTGTTCATCAGACCTTAAAAAAAAGACACAGAATATCAAAGCCCCTCAACATTTCCCAGGGTGATGCAGTCATATTTCTTAAGCAGGTTTAAAAAAATAATAATTAAGCTAGTCTGTTATTTTTATTATAATTTATATGCTACTTTAGTATTTAATTGTATTTTGAATTAGCTTTAATTTTTTATTTATTATGTATATATATTATGTTTAATTATTTTTTTTCAGCCCAAGTTTAAAGGAACACTCCACCGATGTTGAATAAGCCCTATTTCTAAAAACGTTCCTACATTTAGATATGTGGGCAAACGCATTTTGTCTCAGTGCATGCATTGTTTTAGTTTGGCAGGGTCGCCGCTAGCTTAGCTTAGCATAATGAATGGAATCCTATGTTGCCAGCTAGCATGTCCCGAGTAAAAGCGATAAAAAAAATAAAATAAAATTCCCACAACTTACATTTCATGTGTTGTTTGATATCTCTGCGCCCAAGTAGCAGTGCTTCACCTTTGCTTCATATAGTCCCAAATTAATATCTGCCTAGGAAATCGCCTAGTCTTAATCTGCATTTCTATTTGTACTCGTTGTGAATACGCAGGCCACAAGAAGTAATTAGGTGGGGTTTTTTGGATCACTTTTACTCGGGACATGCTATCTGGCAACATAGGATTCCATTCATTATGCTAAGCTAAGCTAATTTTTTCTTCAAATCTCCAATCAAAAACATTAACCTCCCCTCCCCCTCGGATCAACACATGTTCTCTTCATGATTTGTGGGTCTCGGTGGAAGGTGGGACTAAATATCCTCCATAAATGACTGCAAAAACTGGCATTCAGATCTGCCTCCATTTAGTTAGCAACACCCAAATTCCTACTATCCAATCAATTCCCAAATGACGAAATCAAGCCCCGCCCTACATGTCTTTTAATTTTTTGTTACTCTTTTATTATCGATTATTCTAAGGACATGGTCTAAATATTTCAAAACAATATATACATACATACATACATCTTCTGTGGAAGTCTTAGGACCAAAACATGTTTGTCCAATCATTTCATTCGGTCCGATTGCAATGATAGGATGTCTTACCTGCCTGTTAATATGTCAACACTATCAATGCCGAAATGAATCTGCAGAAATCAGGTGGTACAAGTGAATTCTGCAAGTTGCTTACGTTCATCATTATTGTAAAATTTTGTGCTTTGAGACATGGGTAAATTGAATGCTTTGCTCTGGCTGTGTGGTACATGTGTTTTAAAGGAGGCGTGGCTTTGGAGAGCACTGTGAAGGGAGGGTGGGATCTAATGCTTTCAAAGCTAGCTTGCTATTGCTAGCCTCTCTGAAATTGCATACCCTAACTTTAAAGGTGGGGTAAGTGCTTTCTGGTAACCGTTGTTCAAATCACTAAAACAAACACGCCCCTATTTTGATAGCTCCTCCCCACACATACGTAACCCAGGCAACGACTATGACGGAATCCATCACAAAATGGGGCACGAGGGCCGAATTAAGTTCTCTTTCGTGTCTTCTTGTGTTCTATTGGTTTAAAACCACATTAAAATGCGCACACGTACCCGACTCATGATATTACATTCCCAACCCTGAATTTAAATGCTAAAATCTGCGCTAAGCTATTAATTCTTTAAACAATTAAACTTCGTATAATAAAGGCACTTCGTTATATACATATAGATGATATAAAAGCTACTTTACCAGAAGATTGTGAGGGACCACAATGTAGGCTTTGAATAGGGTGCACTCGGATCTCATAGAGACGCCCAGATATCCTTCTGCTCTTTAGTAAGCTTCTACTCCTGGGTCACAAGAAACAGAAACATCTGAACTTGAACCATCATTAACAGTCACATAATTCTTCTTCAACAGCCAGTTACATGATGTACACTTTGAATTGAACATCCTTTACTGTTCATTTCAAGGAGTGAAAGACACAAGAGGAAAACAAATCACAGGCAGAAAAGCAAAAGAATTTAAGCTTTGAGAAGAAGGCCTTCAGAGGTGTAGAAGGGGTTTTGATTCGCTAAATTCAAATACCTTCTGCGAGAGAAAGATGAGGTTGAGGAAGAGGCAGATAGGTCCGGTTCCCACTCGTCATTAGGGTCGTAAAACACGTCGTCATCTTTAGAGCCGCTCTCCCCCTACAGCCAATAAACATCAGACTTGATTTAGCCTCCGATTCTTTTATGATAATAAGAACAAATGCCAATACTACATGCTTCCTGCTTTTACTGGGTAATTACGAGGAAATAAACAGGCTTCAAATGGCCTCATGTATTATTGTGTTCAAACAACCAAGTTGTAGGTTAAATACGCAGCACTGTGTCCAAATCAAGTGTAGCGCAGTTTCAAATGTCCAGTGAATTGCTACACAAAACAAACTAAAACAGAACTAAACACTAAATAAAAAACATTTATATAAAACTGAATCAAATAAATTAAAACAACTTCCCAATGTCAAGTGAAATGCTACACAAGACAAAACAAACAAAACAACTAAACAAAATAAAACAGAACTAAACACTAAAAAATATTGAAATAAAACAAAATCTAAACTAAATAAAATTAATTAAAACAACTTCCCAATGTCAAATGAAATGCTATACAAGACAAAACAAAAACAAAAAACCTTTCCAATGTTAAGTGAGATACTACAAAAACAAAACTAAACCAAGACAAGACAACATAAAAAATGCTGCTATGTATACTAAGGTTTTGAACCACATGTCGTGGCTACAGAAACGTCACCATGCACACCAGTTTACTGAAGCTAGCTCAAGCAGCATGTTTACGCCTAGAACTGCGTGGACATCTTTTAATAAGCCACCTGCTCGATCTCCCTCATGGCAGCCAAGTTGCTATGAAACTTCTCCAGACTCCAGAAGGTGTAAATTCCCAGTTTGGTGTTCTGAACTTGGAGCTGCAGTTGGGCGTCTCCACCCTCGTTCTCTTTATTGGTCGTCTCATGTCTGTTGTGAAAACACAAACCCACATCTTTTTTCATACAAAAGCTCTCTTCTTCAGAATGAACAAGGCAGAATTAAAAAAAAAACACTCGCTTATTGACTATACTACCGGAAAAGATTTTATGTCTTATAAATGTTTCGGAGATGCTCTGACCCAGTTGTCTAGCCACCAAAATTTGGCCCGGCTTGTCAAACTCGACATATATATAAAAGAGGAATTTATAGCCACTACCTGGACTAAAGGGATAGTTCACCCAAAAATGAAAATTCTGTCATCAAAACATTTGTATTATTTTCTTAACTTTTCCAGAATAAATATACCTGCTGAAGACTGTGTGTTTCCTGAGTTTGGCACTGATTTTGTTTGCTTCTTCAATCATCAAAGACAACTTCATGGCGTCCCACTGCGGGTAGGCTGCAAACAATGAAGAAATATATGGTGAATACCACACGGTTAAGAACATTACTAATAAAAAACTCCATGTCTTTTAAATGAAAAGTGTCTATGTACCTGTTTTTGCAGTCTGGGTCAATTTAAGAGCACGTTTCCTCTCAATCTGAGCAAGATCTTCTGCAATCTTCCTCTTCTCTGCCTCGAGGGCCTCCACAATTTTAGCATGACGGACATCATGATCGGCCATTGCCTATGAAAATAAATAAATAAATAAAAAATCTGAACAAAGTTGCAAATTAAAAGATAATTAAAACGTAAATAGCTAAACTAACTGATAACTAAAATAAATAATAACTAAACAATTAACCAAAATAATTAACCTAGAGTGTGTGTGTGTGTGTGTGTGTATATTATACACACACACAGAGATCTGGCATTACATAATGACCACCTTCTTAATATTGTGTTGGTCCCTTTTTGCTGCCAAAACAGCCCTGACCCATAGAGGCATGGACTCCACTAGACCCCTGAAGGTCTGTGGTATCTGGCACCAAGATGTTAACAGCAGATCCTTTAAGTCCTGTAAGTCACGAGGTGGGGCCTCCATGGATCTGACTTTTTTGTTCAGCTCGATTGGATTAAGATCTGGGGAATTTGGAGGCCAAGCCAACACCTCAAACTTGTTGTTGTGCTCCTCAAACCATTCCTGAACCATTTTTGCTTTGTGGCAGGGTGCATTATCCTGCTGAAAGAGGCCACAGCCAACAGGGAATACCGTTTCCATGAATGTGTGTACATGGTCTGCAACAATGGTGCCATGTGTTCCCAAGGTAAGCGACACACACGCACCGGGCCATCCACGTGATGTAAAAGAAAACGTGATTCATCTGACCAGGCCCCCTTCCTCCATTGCTCTGTTGTCCAGGTCTGATGCTCACATCCCCACTGTTGGCGCTTTCGGCGGTGGACAGGGGTCAGCATGGGCACCCTGACTGGTCTGCAGCTATGCAGCCACATACGCAACAAACTGCGATGCACTGTGTATTCTGACACCTTTCTATCAGAACCAGCATTAACTTCTTGAGTAATTTGAGCTACATTAGCCCGTCTGTTTGATCAGACCACACACTCTAGCCTTCACTCCCCACGTGCATCAATGAGCCTTGGCTGCCATGAACCTGTCGCCGGCTCACCACTGTTCCTTCCTTGGACCACTTTTGATAGATACTGACCACTGCAGACCGGGAACACCCCACGAGTTGTTGCCGTTTTGGAGATGCTCTGACCCAGTTGTCTAGTCATCAAAATTTGGCCCTTGTCAAACTCAACATATACATATATATATATATATATATATATATATATATATATATATGTTTTTTTTTCTTTAAAATAATATTAAATGTATGTTGCATGTGCAAATTCAACAGTCAACACCATTGCTGAGTATTTTCTCCTTAAAACGGCAATGAACCAAAGACCAAAGTTGTGATGTTATTAGGGATGGTTTCAAACCTATGTAACCAATCCAGTCAACGTGGGCTTTTCCTACCATAATTTCTAAGGATACTGATTTTTAGAAGGCTCTAACTCTGAGATGGGGAACGGGACCATGGTTTATGTAACATTATTAGCGGTTTGATAACGTAGCCAAGCCAAAGGCTAATCATATCAATTACTCTTATGTATCAACTTAAATTCAAATTCAAAAAGAACATCAATTTTGATTTAATCTGGTCTGTACCTGTCTTGTAGCCTGGGCCTCCATCTGCAGACGCCTTTTATGAGTGTTGACTTCCTGCTCCAGTAGAGTCTTTGCTGTATGCAGTTGCTCTATCTGGCTGACGACTCTCTTTTTATCCAGCTCCTGTTTTCTTTTCCTTTCACTCTCCTCCTCCTGAGGATGCATTTGATTAACTGGAGAACACTGGAGTCACACATGCTATACATTGACATGCATCTGCTTACCAGCTCTCTCTCCAGAGCTCTGATCCTGTTCTCGTACAGACTCTTCTGTTCGCAAAGCTCTTTCTGTGCCATCTCTTTGGCCACCTGAATGCCCTGCATCATCTCCTCTTTGGCCTTCAACCGAGCCTCCTCGATCTCTGCTTCAAGTCTATAAAGAATTGTGATGATTAATATCAAGAAAGTCAAATAGGAGTTCCTGTAGTGGAACATCTTGGGCTTATACTCACTGAGCTCTCTGGGCTGACATCAGCTCGTTTTTGGCAAACTCAAAGTCTTTTTGACCATCTCCACTGTTCCAACAGGACGCGCGCTTCCCGCTCTGAACCTCAGCGGGGTGGTTGAACCGAAAGTAGTGATCTCCTCCAAGAATCACACGGTCTCCCTAAAATAAAAGTGAATTAACAATTTCATGATTTATGTAGAGGTTCATAGAACGGACATCATTTCCGAGGTTTCGCTTCAGAACAGCAACAAGAACTTACATGGTGGAGAACGGTGACCTCAGACACAAGAAGTCCATTCAAAAAGGTCTTGGCGTTCGGCATCGGTTTAATGCTGATGGTACCTTTAACACTGGAGATGACACTGAAAACAAGCAAACAAACTTTTAAAATTTTAAAAATAGATCAATCGATATTAGATATATTGAATTGTTCATGTTAATTTTTACATTTAAATTGCCTTTGTCATTATTTAACACTCACTTAAAGTTAATCTTTTAAACACTAATAATTAAATTAGATGAGTAAAGTTTGTGAACAAACTGATGTTGGCTTGAGAAAGCCTAGCTAAAGAGGTTGAAGTAATTGTAAAAGCTTGAAGTGTGAAATAAATTAGACAGACAGACAGATTTGTAGTTTAAAAAGCTTTTAAGTTTGACGTTTTTAAGTCTCAGACAAATCCTTTGTTATGCGGTTGCTAGAGTATTCTGTGTGGTTGCTAGGGTGTTGCTATGTGGTTTCTAGGGTATTCGAAAAGCCAGGCCAATGTTGATTATTTTTTATTAGGAGCTCTGTCGCATTCTTTTTGACTCTCCTGTTTGTGTTTTTTTAAGTGATTTAGTGGTTAGAGATTTAGTTGCTCCATGTTGAACTTTCTCGCTTGTGACAACTAACCTACGCCACTCCCACACCATAAACGTGTCAAAGTAACTTTTCTCTATTTACAGATAACGAGAGACGTAAAAAAAACACTTATAATAGTGAATCAGGTTAAGACAAAAACACATTTTTGGAAGAAGGATTCATGTATTGATTCATTATTTAATCATCCTCAACTCGGGTCATTTTGACCCGAAACTCATTTTTGAATGTGTTCATCGGAGTGGTCCAAGACCCTATAGGACTTTTGTCACACTTCAACAACGACTGGATTCGTGAAGTTTTGTTGCTTAAAATAAAAAAAATAAAAAAAAGTACCAAATCCTTCCCTCGTGGGTCGATTTGAATCTGTGTATCTTTAACCTGATATGTTCCTTTTAAACAAATCAAAAATGAAGGGACTGGAACTAGATTGAGGATGTGATCTGTCTCACCAGTGCTCATCAGCGATGAGAGCTCCAGACAGCTGTATGTCGTGGGCCGACTCCGACTTGAGCTTGCCGACCTTGGTCTCGCCCTCTTTAATCATGTACAGCAGCATCTCTGACAGCTGCGGATCCTCATTCAGGTTCACAAGGTTAGGCAGCCGATTATCCACTTTAAAGGTGACGCCAGAGCGCTGAACGAGGTGCAGAGAATAAACAGACAAAGAAAGTGATGAAGAAAGAACGAAAATGGCCGTGAAACACATTTGAAAAAGCTCATCGATCCACCAGACATTGAAGTCTGACTATTATTTGCAAGTGGTCATTACCTGCAGCTCTTTGGTTTCTTCACGTTTCCTCCTCTCTGCCTCTTCCAGCTTTTCCTTCCAAGTCCTGCACATATTAAATGACAAACGTGTAATAAGATGTCACAAACTTGCACTAATGCTTTATAAAGAAAAATATAATATATAATTATTATATGCACAATATTTTATATATTGCTTATAATTATATTTAATTTAATATAAAAAATAAATACATAAACAGATTAAACACAATTTTCCATGCATTCATCTATGCATGCTATTCAATTGGAAAAACTGTCTTCGCATTCTTTTATTAAAATCTAATTAGATTTATAATAAAATGACTACTCCATCTGAACGGCTTTACTTTTCCACTGATGTCAAAATGATGTCATGGAATGGGAAAACAGCCAAACATGTCTCAACCCTCTAACGTCCCATCTGCTGTGAGCAGAGACCACATCAAAATACTGTAGCGAGCACAGAGATGGCGAGGAAATGCGCTTTAATTTTTTTTCTACTCCAAAACCATATTTTGTACCCTCAAACCAACCTGGCTCTGAACCCGCTGACTTGAATTTTTGCACTTTAAAGGAAGGAGGAACATCAGAGAGCTTACGGTTGTGTTTGAGGCTTGTCAGTCCTGAACGCTTCCAAGATTTAAGTAATAATGTTTATTCACCTGTGTTGTTATATCAGTTAATATAAAGGGAAAAGATTCAAATGAATAATATCAACTACTGAAAAACGGAGCATAAGACATGCCTTGATTATTAATATTAACCACACTTACTGGGTCAGTAAGGCTTTTTAATATTTATGAAAACAACAACAAAATAACAGTTATATAGTGATTGCAATTTAAAATAACTTTTGTATCTGAATATATTTGATATATTCCTGTGATGTCAAAGATGAACTTTCAGCATCATTACATTGGTCTTCAGTGTCACATGATCCTTCAGAAATCATTCTAATATGATGATTATTATCAATGTTGAAAACAGTTGTGCAGCTTCATATCTTTTCTTCAATTTTCAGGATTCTTTGATGAATAAAAAGTCCACAGAATTTATTTGAAGTTGTAACATTATTTAATGTTGTTAAGGTCACTTTTGATCAATGTAATACATCCTTGCTGAATAAAAGTTATATAAATGATTAGAATATATGTGTTGTTATTTTATAACAAATGTATTGATATTATTGTATTTAAATTTTAATAATAGTAGTAATACACCTAAATAGATTATGTCAATTATAGTCATAATTGTGACTATTTTATTATCATAGTCATAACACTGAGTTTTGTAATTCACATCCACGCACCTGTGAGCCTCAGCCATTTCGTGCTCCTGTTGACAGAGTTTAGTCTTAAGAGTGGCAATCTCTTGCTGAAACAGTCTCATTTTCTCTGGCTGGATGCCCTGAGCACTCATCTGAGCCGAACGGAGCTTCTCCACCTCTGCTTTCAGCTCTGGACACACAGGTTATGTCATACACATTCAAATTATCTACACAAAGAAAATATTAAAAATACACACACACACACACACAAAAAGGACATTTTAATTTCTGTCAGTGACTGTACAGAACGCAAATCGCTGAGGCCGTCACATTAATGAAATACTGCCCTCTAGAGGAGAACTGCGCAGTGTTTCTCACAACACACTCTTCTTGATGGTTATGACAGCTGATGGAGCAGCATAAACACGAACATGTAACAGGTAAACACAGGTGACTGACCTCGGATCAGTTTGGCATTGGTGTCCTCGTTGACTTTGGCTATGTTAATGATCATGCGGGCCTGCTGGGCGTAACGCAGCGTGCTCAGGGTCTCGTCCATGTTACTGGCCGCAGGGCTCAGGGTGGCGATCATGGCCGTCTTGGAGTTCCCACCGAGGCTTTCCTTGAGTAACCTGAACACGAGAGGGAGCTGAAGCACTTCTGCTGATTTTGACATCAGCACATCTCGGCAAGTTATGCCAGATTTTACGTTTAATGAAAATTAAGCCCAATGTTTAAATTTGATAAGTCACTGGTCTTCTTGCACATAATTCATAACTGCCCATTTGTTTCCATAACCTTTCAAATTCATTTTCAATTTATAAATTAGAATATTATCTAATTGTCTGCACTTCTGAAATTATTTTCCACTTTTGCTGAGTAAACAGAGATCACACTTGTGTGATAAAAAAATATTTAAAATGAATATTTAAAATTGATAGAAAATTATATTTCTGAAATTACTTTACAATTATTATAAACATTATTTTTTATTATTATATAAAATATATTTGTAATTAAATAATATATATAGAATTATATTTGATCACTCTTATTCTTCTTATTATACAGTTCTGAAATTATTTTTCACTTTTGCTGAGTTAGAGACGATAATATAAGCGATAATATATTTAAATATGTAAAATTTACAGAAAATGTACATAACAACATTTTTAATTATTATAGTTCTAAAATTACTTTATAATTATTATAAACACTTATTATTATTATATAAAATATATTGTAATTAAATCATATAAATATAATGATTTATCACCATTTATTATAATAATAATAATAATAAATACAAAAATTATGTTCCACTTTTGCTGGGTAATTATTGTCAAAGAGGTAATGCTGGGTAATGCACCACATTGGTGTGAACTATATTAATCAATAATGCCAACAGCACTCACCTAAAGGATTATTAGGAACATCATACTAATACTGTGTTTGATCCCCTTTCACCTTCAGAACTGCATTAACGTGGCATTGATTCAACAAGGTGCTGAAAGCATTCTTTAGAAATGTTGGCCCATATTGATAGGATAGCATCTTGCAGTTGATGGAGATTTGCGGGATGCACATCCAGGGCACAAAGCTGCTGTTCCACCACATCCCAAATATGCTCTATTGGGTTGAGATCTGGTGACTGTGGGGGCCATTTTAGTTCAGTGAACTCATTGTCATGTTCAAGAAACCAATTTGAAATGATTCGAGCTTTGTGACATGGTGCATTATCCTGCTGGAAGTAGCCATCAGAGGATGGGTACATGGTGGTCATAAAGGGATGGACATGGTCAGAAACAATGCTCAGGTAGGCTGTGGCATTTAAACGATGCCCAATTGGCACTAAGGGGCCTAAAGTGTGCCAAGAAAACATCCCCCACACCATTACACCACCACCACCAGCCTGCACAGTGGTAACAAGGCATGATGGATCCATGATCTCATTCTGTTTACGCCAAATTCTGACTCATTAGACCAGGCAACATTTTTCCAGTCTTCAACTGTCCAATTTTGGTGAGATTGTGCAAATTGTAGCCTCTTTTTCCTATTTGTAGTGGAGATGAGTGGTACCCGGTAGGGTCTTCTGCTGTTGTAGCCCATCCGCCTCAAGGTTGTGTGTGTTGTGGCTTCACAAATGCTTTGCTGCATACCTCGGTTGTAACGAGTGGTTATTTCAGTCAAAGTTGCTCTTCTATCAGCTTGAATCAGTCGGCCCATTCTCCTCTGACCTCTAGCATCAACAAGGCATTTTCGCCCACAGGACTGCCACATACTGGATGTTTTTCCCTTTTCACAACATTCTTTGTAAACCCTAGAAATGGTTGTGCATGAAAATCCCAGTAACTGAGCAGATTGTGAAATACTCAGACCGGCCCGTCTGGCACAAACAACCATGCTATGCTCAAAATTGCTTAAATCACCTTTCTTTCCCATTCTGACATTCAGTTTGGAGTTCAAGAGATTGTCTTGACCAGGACCACACCCCTAAATGCTTTGAAGCAACTGCCATGTGATTGGTTGATTAGATAATTGCATTAATGAGAAATTGAACAGGTGTTCCTAATAATCCTTTAGGTGAGTGTACATACATACACATACATGCATGCATACATACATATACATATATATATACATAAATTATTTAGTTTTGATATAGTGATATGGGGGGGATAATAATAATACAAATAAAAAGGCACTGAAATACACTGACATCATGACTGTGAAAATGTAGTACATTGTAAAAGCTGCAAATGCTGTTTTGTGTTGTTTTTTTTGTCGAACTAACAAAACGGCAGTTAAACATTATATAAATCAAAACTAGCGAAGGTTTCTCACCATGTGAGCACTGACTCTCTGTATGGGGTGAAAACTTTCTTTCTGCTCTGAGCCTGTTCTGAGAGTGCCGAGATCACCTTTCCCAGCGTTAGCAGAGACTTGTTGATACTTGCTCCCTCCTGAGAAAAATAAATAAACTCCCATTAAAAATAAGTCAGAATATATTGTAATCCAATCATTGTCAGAGCACATGTATATGCCCCTATTATCATGTACAGACCAGTAAGCAGCAGAATGCATTATGGGTAATCATGACACAGAAGAAACAGAGCTATTAGATTCTGGATTACCCTTAGCCGGTCTCCACTGGTCTGGGCTGAATTACAGCGCTCACTTCCTGCCAAATCTACCAGGTTTATCCGGCTGGTGATGTAGTGATCGTGCTCCTCTTCCTCCACAAACTCAGTCTGTGTGCATACAAACAACATCATATGAATATAACCATCACACAAGCATTAATAAACTATTAATTTGTTGGTTGGTTGAAGTAAAAGTAGCAGCTCACTTCAATAAGGCAAATGTAACAAAATAAATCTAAAAGTCTTACTTTAGTTTGCGTCATGACCAGAGTGAAAACGGAGTGCGATCTGGAGCTTTTATCGTTCATGCCGGTGGCAGCTGTGGCTCTCTGTCTGTTACCGAGTTCAAGCCAAGTCTGTGAAGATGACGGAGGGAAAAGTGAAATTGTATTAATCGATAAACATAAAAAAAAAACAGCTTTGGATGTAAAGTTAACAGACATGCATGTAAATTACCTGAATATCAGCATAGGACGTGACTACATTCCTGTAAGAGAACAAAGAGTTTAGTGACAGTGGCATTAAAAACTAATCAAAACAAATATATCATGCAACAAAATAACAACTATAACACAACAAAAGAACAAAAACCAAATCCATACCAAAACAATGCATTAAAATAACAGAAAACAAACTAATCAAAACAAATCAAATATACAATGCATCAAAACTTCAACAAAAGAACAAAACAAACCCAAACCAAAAAAATGACACAACTAAATAAAACAACAAAAACAACCAAAATTACAAAACAAAAACAACCAAAAATACAACTGAATACAAATCAAACGAAAGCACACAACAAAATAAAAACAATAAAACAATTCTCAGGTTTTCCATGAGCATGTAAGTAACTGTGGCGTTTGGTTTAAATGTCTTCTTACGTGGATAGGTCTGCAACATAAGGCCCGTGAACAGGATGTTCTCTGACACGCAACTGTAAACGACATGAAAAGAATGGAATAGCTGATCAACTGGGGGAACATGACATTTGTAGCATTTAATGTGTTTTATTGAGTAGTTGCACTCACAGGCATTTTCTTCTGGTTAGGTTCATCCTTTGCCACCAGCAAATCATGGATTTTCTCATTGTACACCTCAAAATAGCTCATCTCCAGATGGCAAGCGATCTTTAATATAAATGAACTTGCTTTTAGACAGGTTAAATGCACTATATTTATAATTCATCCATACATAAATAATCATTCTATGGGACAGTAACCTCTTTGGTTTCAGTTGTGGACAATCTTGAGAAAAGCTCCTCACAGAATCTGGGGATAACTCCAGCCTCTTCACCAAAACCCATCATACTGTAAAACATCCAAAATCACACTAAATTATCATTGAAGTAAACAGTTAGCTTTAAATATTCATTAAAACACAGAAACATCACTTACGTGTAGGACTTTCCAGAACCTGTTTGGCCGTAGGCAAAAAGACACGTGTTAAAGCCCTCAAAAGCTCTTTCAAGCAAGGGCCGAGCCAGTTTTTCATAAACCATCTGCTGGCTGGCAAAACTTGCATCCAATTCATTGATAGAGCAAAAAGAGAAGTCAAAGGTAAATTTGTGGTTTTGTTTAGTATCTGGATGTTGCACTAAAGTTTCTTGGTTGTCCATGAAGATCACCTGACGGGCTTTTTCATTCTTCTCCCTGGGGACACAAAAAAATGGTGTAACTTTAAGTACAAATAAGTGCCATTGTCCACTAATATAATATATTACATATAGTAATAATATAATATTATACAATCATTATTTTATATACATATTATTGTAATAATTTACATTATTATTAGAGCTGTCAAACGATTAATTGCATCCAAAATAAGTTTCTGTTTAAATAATATGTGCATGTACTGTGTATATTAATTATTATGCATATAAATACACACACACACACACGCATGTATACATTTAAGATTTTTTTATATTATTTACTTTAAATATAAATATTTTATATATAAATATAAAAATGTTCTTAAATACATACATGAATGTGAGTGTATTTAGATGCATAATATTTATACACAGTACACGCACATATTATGTAAACAAACTTTTATTTTGGATGTGATTAATCATTTGACAGCCCTAATTATTATATTAAAATATTCAGGTCAAACTAAATACTAAACTATTTAGAATTTTCTTGCAATAACTGTTATATATGTATCATTATTAATCAAATAAACTCAGTAGGAGTTAGCGAGAATAGGACTAGGGATGCACCGATATGAACATTTTGGCATTTTAAATCTAAAATCCAAATTTTGATATGATTTTGAGAGCCTGATTGCACATGTCCCAAGCACACAATGACCAGATGTTGTCATTATAATTTTATGTAGCCTATATGACAGACTTAAGCTGCACTTAAGTGTATTTTCCTTTTTGAAGCAATTTCAAACATATTTCAAGCAATTCAAAACCATCATGGCGAACATGCGCATCTGAAGTGTCTCCACTGAAGGAAATAATCGAATATTTATCTCTAATGAATCAGCCAAATTCGTATCTTTCTAACATCGAAAACGAACATATATTGGCCGATACCAATGTGGTGGCCGATATATTGTGCATCCCTAATTAGGACAGGTGTTTGTTTTTAATTACTGATAATTCATTCATTTACCAAATATTATTTCAACAAAATGTTTTATCTTATAATAAATTGAATAACAAGGTTGACGAATGCTGTCAAAATGACAATACGTGTAAAAAATTACGAAAAAGAAATGTGATCACATTTTTCCAATTTGTTTGAGCATGGGTTCAAATAATATACAAGTTTATGAAATGTCATATTTTCATAGCATGCTGTCAAAGGGTTGAATGGTCAAAAATAAAAACATTGGACAAAAATATTAAGATTGTTGTAATAACATTTTTGTGATCTATGACTTGACTATGACATGCCAAAGTCACCTTTTTATGATGTCTTAAGTAACAAATTTGTACAGCGTACTAAAAATGGCCTCAAAACAACATGGCGGCCAAAATAAAAGTTTTAAAACACAACAATCCTTACCTTGAACTGAAAGGTCTTACTCGAACTGCAACGGTGACCGCACTGTTCTCCATCTTCAGTTCTTCAGGTTGTAGAGCACTTGTTCTGCTCACAGCTTCAAGAGGAACAGTTCCTTCAGCAGCAGTGGCTCTAGAAACTCTCGCTCCTCCATGAGCTGTGGAGCTCATTAGGGTTGTTGGTCTCCTCACCTGTGCTGAATGTGATGCCGGTGTCATGTGCCTATTTAAACCACCAATCAGCACCTTCTCACCTGTTGATCTGCCACTTTCAGTGCTCATCTGTGGTGGCTTCTGTCTTCCAGCAGCTGTGGTCTTTGTAGATCTTGATGCATCTTTACCTGCTAACCTCTCAAAGACGTCTCTCTTGACACTTAATTTCTCAAACTGGGTTCTTCTTGTAGGTGTCGAAACGGTTTTACCCTCATCATGGGTGGCGCTGACCTTCTCAGAGCTTGTTTTCTGAGCAGCCCATGAGGTTTTCCCAGGTGTTTTAAGGGTTTCATGGGAGTCTTTTGCTGAAGATGGTGTTGGATTGGGTTCGGTCAGGACTTTGGTTCTGTTCATGGACCCCGTTCTAGTCCGGCGCTGAAGGGTCAGGCGTTTTTCTTCTCTTTGGTTCTCTTGTGTGGTTTCTTCATGGTGGTTTTTATGGGTTTTGCTGGGTTTTCTCTGAAGAGTGAGTCTGGCACCAGAAGATGGTGTTTTAAATGTGCTTTCTCCACATTTTGTGACTGCTGAGATTACATATGTCCTGTTCACTTCTTTTGTTTTATTAAAAGATGAGGTGTTCTCTCCTTCTTTTAATCCATCCATAATTGCATGGGTCCTAACACAACACTTCTGGCTATAAAATTGTTTTAAGATTGTCCCACATATACTTCAGTCCGCAAAGGTCTTCATTGTTTTATAATAACGAGTGCACAGAGGTGAATAGCCTGTAAAATGACTTAAAAATACATATTTACGTACAAACATAACTAAAACTGACCTGCAAGTGTCGATATCTTGTCATTACACAGTCGTTTTGAAAGTTAAACGTTATTTTGTTAACGCATTAAAACCGCAGTCATTTCTTCTTCCCGTTTACTTCCGTTTTGATGTTGAGAAAGTAACTGACTGAACTCCGCCTCAAAGAGTCAATAATAACAACAGCTCGCTGTCTCTACGCTCCGCCATACCGCCGCTCTATTTCAAAAACAGTAGGAGTGCTGTGATTGGTCAGCTCAGAGTGACGCAAGGGCACGCAGTAACAGCCACCCACCAACAGATGGCAGTGTCTCTGTAAAGTTGTACGGTGAATCTCTCCAACCCTGAGAACTGTGCGGTTAAATGAAAAGAAAAAGTGTAAATAATAGTCAAATAAAGCCAGTTATTAATACTGAAACAATTTTCATTGTGATATTTTAGTCACAATAAAGCACATTTTCCCACCATGTAAAGTGAAACATATGTAATTTAATTCGACATTGCGGTATTATTTTACTGTCTTTAGTTTATTCAGCTGATTTAAATAATAACAAAATACAATAGTTTTTCCGACTAATTTTCTTTTATATCAAATTACTTATATAGACTTTAGTCAGGTTAGACGCCATTTTAAAAATTAACCCAATTAACCATGGTTTTACTAATAAAAAATATAAAATAAAATAAAAAGGTAATTGTAGTTCAATCGTGGTATCCTCAAATTAACCATGGTTTTTCTACACTAACCATTATTTGTAGTAAAGCTGTACTTTATTTTGCAATCCTTGCTTACATAAATTATCTATAATGTCCTGCACCCACTAGTAAAAAATTATATCTGGTGTCTGAATAATTTTCGGTTTGACTGTATACACACACACACACACACACACACACACACACACACACACTATATAAACACAAACTTTATGTTCGGTGCATTTAATCGACTTGACAGACCCAAACCCATTAACTTTACTATAACCTTTTCCAAATGTGGGGTGATGTGATTTTTGTGCATGTTATACTGGAAACAGTCATTTGCTTCATTTACTTTTAGCATTTATTGAAAACACAAATTACAAAAGCAACAACAAAACCTTTAATAATAAATACATGTGCTAGTTATTTCCTGGCAGATCTTTTGTCATGCTTCCTGATGATGTCGATGAGGTTGCTCTTGGTTCCGATGACGTCCTCCTCTCCATGGTTACTCCTCTGTTTGGCTCTCCTCTGCTGTTCAAACAGATGGGGGGAGTTGAGAAGTTGCGGTGGCAGTATGGAGCCGGTGGGCTTCACTCGGTTCACAATGTCCAGGAAGAGTCGTTTGCTGTTGTTATTCATGAAGGTGATGGCGGTGCCTCTGTGCCCCAGTCTACCAGCTCGACCAATCTGAAAGGTACAAACATAGTGTCAGTCATTACAGAAATGAACCTTCAACGTGTTATTGTTTTTTTTATAAAACACTACATACCTGATGAACATATTCATCCATGTTAGCTGGCATGTCAAAGTTCACTACCAGCTTAACATTGACCAGGTCTAGCCCTCTTCCAAGAATCCCAGTGCTGACCACCACTTCAAACTGGCCCTCGAGTAGACCCTAAAACACCAACAAATATTACATATATATATATATATATAAGACATTTGTGGGCTGCTTTAAAAAAAAACAAAAAGTTGCATTACCTTTACAATTTTGTTGCGTTCCCACTGCATCTTGTCCGAGTGGATGGCGACTGCGTTTAATCCCATGACCTTTTGCACGGCTTCACACAGCAGATCGGCCCCAAGTTTGCAGTCTACGAATACAACTACCGGCGGCTGGTAGAGCTTTCCGTCCTGTGAACACACAAAAAGCCCTCATTTAGATAATATTCTACCAAAACAAAACCAATAATCTATGTGAAAATGATAGATGTAGTATAAATGAAACAATGTAACAAAATATTAATGGTGAATTAAAAAAATTATAATATTTTAGTTTTGTAAAAATGTTTTGTTGAATATATGGCAAAAAAAAGAAAATAAGTTGTAATTCCAAAACTTCCAATTATGCCATAATATATTGCATATAAAATTATTAAAGAATTGCATTTGTTTAGTTAGTTTACTTCATTTCACATTTATAAATTCATATTTATCATTTATGTAGTTTCATATTTTTGATGGACAATTATTATAAAAATGACATAATATTAATATATAATGTATTTATCTATTTATGTGTTTATTTATTAGTTTATTTCATTTCACATTTATTAATACATTTTTATACATTTTACCTTTTCAATTGATTTATTTGCATATTTATCAATTGCTATTTCATATTTCTGATGGACAATTCTAAAATATTAAATATAATATTAATAAAGAATTATGTGTTGATATTATTTATTCATGTTTTATTTCATAATTATAATTTATGATATTGAATGTTTTTGAACAGTTGTTCTAAAATATGAAATAATGCTAATAAAGAATTGTATTTGTTTACTTCATTTAATTTAGTTTATGAATTCATATTATTTATAAATGTTATTTCATATTTTAGTGGACAATTATTCTAAAATATGAAAAATAATATACTGTAAATAAATATTTTAATTTATTTCATATTTATGAATTAATATTTATAGTTAGTTGTCATATATTTCTGACTGACAATTATTCTAAAATATTATATATATTAGAATATTTTAGAATAAAATCCAGTAATCCGGGGGTAATTTTATTTCCACAGGTTGTGATTTAGAAAATGCTTTCCTGCTTTCTGTCCCTGGTAAGCCGTTGCTACTTTTCCTGGAGCAAAGCCATTTGAGGACCCACCCATTTCCTCTGGAGAGAAGGGTAAGACACAGCAGCAGAAATTGCCCCACAGACTTGCACTGTAAGTGCATTTCTGCCAACAAGTCAGTCGACAGCAGGCCACAGATGCTGTCAATCTAGCTTGTTTACTTTTAAAATTTGAATATTCTTTTCTTGTTAAAACAAAACGTGATGCATTTCCACAGATGCATTGTGCACAAAAACCCAAAAACATGGATCAAGAAAGCAAATGAGGTCCATTTTGAGTGTGGTTTCTACAGCAGACTTACATTTAAAATCTCAAAAACCTTCTTTTTCTTTGAGGGCTCCTCGACCCAGAGGACTATCTGCCGGACGTTGGCGCAGGGTTGGTTCTTCTGTCCGATGGTTATGCTCACAGGATCACGTGTGAGACGAGCCGCTAGCTGTTCTGTTCCTTTGGGAATGGTGGCTGACGTCAACAGCGTCTGATGCTCTTCAGGGACATGCTCCAAAATTTCAAGAACCTGTTGCTGGAATCCCATCTTCAGCATGGTATCTGCCTTTGGATGTTTATGAGAATTATATTAATAATAATTACACTGATTAAAATATAAATAACTGTATAAATTACCAGTAGATAGAACAGTACATACATAGAACAATAGGCTGTCATCCAGATAGATGGATAGACAGACAGACAGATAGAAGGACAGACAGAACAACCAACAGACAGACACAGAATGTCAGAAAGACAGATAGACAGACCGACAGACAAACAGAATGACAGAAAGAATGACAGACAGAACAACTGACAGACACAGAACATCAGAAAGATAGAGACAGACTGAACGACCGACAGAATAATCGACAGACACACTGACAGACAAACAGAACGACAGACAGACAGAACAACCAACAGACAGACACAGAATGTCAAAAAGACAGAGAGACAGACTGATAGACAGATAGACAGACCAACAGAAAGAATGACAGACAGAACAACTGACAGACACAGATCATCAGAAAGATAGAGACAGACTGAACGACCGACAGAATAATCGACAGACACACTGACAGACAAACAGAACGACAGACAGACAGAACGACAGAAAGAATGACAGACAGAACGACAGAAGGACAAACATACATAGACAGAAAGACAGAACGTCAGAAAGACAGAGACACAGACAGAATGACCGACAGACAGACAGAATGATCGACAGACAGACAGACAGACAGACAGAGCGACCGACAGACAGAATGTCAGACAGACAGAATGACCAACAGACAGACAGACAAAAGGACAGACAGACAGACAGAATGATCAACAGACAGATAGACAGAGCGATTGACAGACAGAACGTCAGAAAGACAGAAGGACAGACAGAACGACCAACCGATAGACAGAATGACCAACAGACAGACAGACAGAACGTCAGAAAGACAGAACCATACTTAACGACTGACAGACAGAATGACCAACAGAACAACAGACTGACAGAATGACAAACAGACAGAATGATCAACAGACAGATAGACAGACAGAGTGACCGACAGACAAAACGTCAGAAAGACAGAAGGACAGACAGACAGAACGACAGACAGAACGACCAACAGACAGACTGACAGAATGTCAGAAAGACAGAGACAGACAGAACGACAGACAGACGGAACGACCGACCGACAGAACGACAGACAGATAGACAAACATACATAGACAGACTGACAGACAGAATGACAGATGGAGGGATGGATGGATGGATGGATGCTTACCTCATCAACCACAACAGCTCGGACATCATCCAGCCATACAGCCTTCTGTTTCAGGATCTCGATGAGGCGTCCTGGAGTGGCTATTACAATCTGGACAAAGGAAGAATTGAACAGATAAGGTGTTGTGGATTCTGATAAAGCTCTTAACTGACAAACATTACCAATTACCTTGATCTTCTGCTTGAGCCGATGTAGCTGAGGAGGTAAAGGCATCCCTCCCACCAGTAGGGCAGTTCTCATGTTCGGCAGACCCATCACCAGCTCTTTCGTCTGCTTCTCTATCTGAATGGCCAGCTCTCTGGTCGGGGTCAGGATGAGACACGTGGGACAAGCCGGAGAAGCAGTTTGGCTCTGGGAAATACATACATTGTTTGTGGAACATCATGGACATTTTATCAGTTGTAACTTATTTTATCATGTCCAAATCTATAGTAATTACACACAGGGGGGGAAATTATCTGGACATAAATGACTGAATAAAAAAAGTTGCAAATATGAAAAACATTATAGCCGTGAGGTGAATGTGAGTTTTATATTACAATTGCCCAATTTGCCCTTATCCGAACTAAGCATTCTGGTTGTGAACTTTAGAGGAAGTGCACTGGAATTATAGACCAGTCTAAAAATAGATCTGCTCTTATGAATTACTCATACTGGCGGTGCGCAAGAGAGCGCTCACTATCTAGGGTAACAGCTGTTCCCTTAAAAGAGTTTTCTATTTAAACAGGATGACCTGAGTGCCAACCCTGAGCCACAAAAACATATCTATCTATCCTTCTATCTATCCATCTGTTTATCTATCCATCCATCCATCGATCTGTCCATCCATCCAACTATCTGTCTGTCTATCCATCCATCCAACTATTGGTCTGTCTATCCATCTATCTGTCTATTCATCTGTCTATCCATCCATCCAACTATCGGTCTGTCTATCCATCTATCTGTCTATCCATCCATCCAACTATCGGTCTGTCTATCCATCTATCTGTCTATCCATCCATCCAACTATCGGTCTGTCTATCCATCTATCTGTCTATCCATCATCAGCTGAAACTGAAAACTGCATTTGTTTCATTTTGGATGAATTTGACTAAATGAATAGTTATTTTCCTGCATATTAATGTGAAGCTGCTTTGAAACAAGCTGTATTGTTTAAAGCTCTATATTAATACCTAAGATGTTCAGTACAGTATTTACCTGGAGTGCATGCATTACCACTGGAAGAAGGAAGGCAACCGTCTTTCCAGAGCCTGTGTCTGCAGTGGCAATCACATCTCTGCCGGTTAAACCAACAGGAACCATCTGCATCTGGATGGGAGTGGGTGCCTCATAACCGGCCTTTTTCAGGTTGAGCCTGAGTGCTGTGGGAAAGTTACAGTGTTCAAACTCAATAATGGGTCTGCAGACCTCACTGCCAGCAGTCACGATTGCCAGCTCTGTTTGAACTCTCTTAATCTGCTCCTCAGTCAGTTCAGATATGAACACATCCTCCTTGTAAGAGTAACTTTCAGTGTCAGTGTTTGACTCATTAGAGGTCTCCTGTGGATCCTTTGAAAAGACCTTCTCGCCAAAGCCCAAGCACATTTTAGCCAGATGACTGGCTTTACACTCCAGACTACAGACATCATTGTCTGTTTTATCGCAGATGTATTCTCCATACCGACCGCACATGACGCACACAGGTTCTCCTGGCTCTGGCCATCTCTGGCTCTTCTTGAAGGACTTCACTGGTTCCTCCTCTTCCTCTGATTCTTCTTCAGACTCTACCTGACTGGGTTCCTCCTCCGTTTCAATATTCACAATCTCGTCTGGAGGACAGAGGTCAGATGGAGATGTAGAAACCGCGTCTACCGGTGTCGTTTTGGTTCTCTTGTGGTTCTGCTGATGGGACTCAGGGGCTCTCTTGAGCTTTAGCGATCTCGGCATAAACATTTTCTTCCCACATTCACCACACAGATACTAACTAAAAAAAAAAAACGATCGTTATATGTCTTTTAGAAACGCGTTATTTCAGAGAACCCGAGATCTGTAGGCAGAACCGATTCTGAAAAAGTCGCATAGATGTGACGTCATGTAAACATTACTGTAAAGATGGGGATTGTAGTTTTTAAAGATTAAAGAACGATGTAGCAATATCATTTCAGTTTACTTTATAATATATAATTCAACTATTTATATTAGGATTTTTATAAAGCATATATTTATGTTTATCTTAAAGTATATTTCGCAAGATTTCAAGGCCAGTCAGATTATTTTTATTAATAGAGACAAACCCAATGTTTAGATTTATGGAATTCACCTGGAAAAAGTATTGTACTAAAGTTTTAATTAATGAAATACGTCATTATTATTATTATTATTATTATTATTATTATTATTATTATTATTATTATTATTATTATTATTATTAATAATAATAATTGTATTCAATAATCTATTATATCAGTTAATATGTATAATTAATAATGTATTAAAACAAAAATTGTAAGCACAATTCACATAAAATTTCATGCATATTCGGTCAATATAAGTCAATAGGATAATTATTTTAGATAATTGCTTTATTAAAAACATTTAGTTTTGTGAAATTCACCTGGGCCATGTATTGTATATTTTGTGTTTATTGATGGCACAAGACAATATTGTACCAATTAATTAGGCTTTAAATAAATAAATGCAGTTTATAATTATTACATTTAATGATTAAAGATTTGCAACAACATCACACGCTTTTACTATTTATAAAATAAGTAAATTTTAATTGCATCACAATTTTTTTTTTTTTAAATGTGCCATGATTTTATTTGTGATGATGTGTGTATATATAGACATTTCATAATAGATATGTTATAAAATGTCATTGTATCGAATTTCTAGCATAGTCCCAATTTCTGCCAGTTTTGGGTTGTTGGCGTGTTGGGCGGAGCGCGCATGCGCAGACGGCACAGTCTCACACACTGCTGCAGGGAGACCGCAGGACGCTGGATGAATAGAGAGAGAATAACCGTAAATATCCAGATGGGAATATGTGGGCAGAGAATGGCGAGGTCCTAAAGAAGACAAAGACTTTTTAGACAGCGACACCTTGCCCACCTCTTCTAAATCGGAACATGAGGGATTATTAAGGAGAAAAACAGCCGAATTCAAATGGGGTACCAGAATGGATGAAGCTGTATGGGCAGAACCCCACTTTTATTACCGGATCGGCGCGAATTTGATGTGAAAATAAGCCCAACCGAGTGTTTGAACAACTATATGACACATGTATGTTACAAAATCTGATGTATATGTGAGAGATAAAAAGCAAAAAGTACGATTTGATGCATTGAATTCCTTCGGAGAGATGTCATCGTTGTAAGTACTGGATGTGAAACTGCAGCTGTGAATATGGGAGATCTGACCGACTCCAGGGATCCGAGAAAGACTTTCATTGTTCCTGCCATCAAGTCTTTTGATCATTATGATTTTAATAGAGCTAAAATCAGAGCAAGCCTCACATGGCTGGTGGCCAAAGCCTTTGGTACAGGTAGGTGGCGTGCTTCTCTTTCTCCACCATCATCTTTGTCTCTTGATTTGATTGCCAATGTGTTGCTTTGAATGCATTTGATATCAAACTGAAATAGAACCATATTTTGAATATGAATGCATGTTATAATGTAATACTCATAGTGTTAATGATTGTATTTTGCTCGTGGAGTGATTCTGACAGGATTTTGCATTATTTATGTTACATAATGTTAATACTCAACAATTGCAATGTATAATAATTTCAAACTGTTTCATAAATAGCTGTTTATTAATTGTATCCATTACTTAATGGTGTAATGTAAAATGTTATCCAACGCTAACAAAACAAGTTCTGTCATGGTAGTACCTTGTAAATGTCATGGAATATCAATATGCTAACTGTTCAGTCAACTGTTCAGTTGAATCAATATTAAACATTATACAACATATACACAATATTTTTGTTTGTATAGATATAAATCATGGTCATGTGATGGCCCCTTGGGAAAAATAAATACACTTTAGCATACTTTAAAAAGAGTACTTAAAGAAATAACATATTCTAAAAGAGTATACGTAAGTGCGAACAGAATGTAGTTTCCAGACACTTAAATCTATGTTATTTGTAATTAAATGGAAATGTATATAGTTTAAAATTATATTACATGCAATTAGTTGTTTTTTGACCCACTTAAGTAGGATTTAAGTACATCTTTATATGTAACATTTTATAAATACTTATTTTGAAATATAGTATAAGTGTACTGCTGAATGTACCGACAAGAATTCAAGTCAACTAAAATATACTAATGTCATTTCTATTAAGAATTATATTTCATGTATTTAACTGCTCGCGTGTTGACCAAAAATGACAGATTTTTTGTTTTATTTTAATGAAATGAATGTACTATATTTTAGTTTGATAATGATTTTTATTTACTATTTTGTATTTTTATGGGATTTTATGGTACTAAATTATATTTATGGAATAGTTATTACCTGTTATGGACCTTAAAATGAAATTTCCAACTTAAACTGTTGTAAATCTTGAATGCTTTCTTTGGAGCACAGACTTAATTTTGGCATTGGTATTGGTTTGGTATTTTTTTAAAGGAGACACTTGTAAAAAAAAAAGTTATGTTTGTTTATAATGAAAAATGCACATAAAACTATTTTAAAATTGTATAAGAAATTAGGCCTGTCACGATAACTACTTTTTGTTTCACGATATATCTTCCCAGAAATAATTGCGATAAACGATATTATTGTCATTTTAAGACTGTTTTATGCCACTGAATATATAATCCTAATATAACAGCATAATAATGCAAGTAGATCTCCACACACAACAAATTACAACCTTTTAATTCTTTAGATCATGGAAATGAAGGATAAAAAAAATATCCTAAATAAAAAATTGAATAAATAATAAATAAAAAATTTCCCTTGTGAAACGGCTTTAACACTCGTCCTTCTACGTTAACATTGTGGCTTTGAAATCGAGTCCATTTAGGCTTATTCTTCCAAACTGTAAGTAGTTGTGAGGAAAACACTATAACCTTTTTTTCACCTTTCGATAACCGCTCTGTATATGAAGAAACTGCCCAATAACCACTTTCGCCTCCGACACGGAAAACATACAAGTTGACAGCACAATCGAGTAAAATTTTGGTGACATTCATTATCATGTAAACATATTGGCCGATATATTGCATCACCAAAAATTATTGAGGTCATGTACATATATTGTGCGATGTATCGATATATTGATTATTGCGATAGGCCTATATGGAATATATATTTTCCAAAACTGTGAGAAAATCAAAGCCTTAATTCTAAAGTTTTCCTCCAAATTTGAGGTTGATATCTCAAAAAAATTAGCTTTCAGTAAGAATTTGTTTGGGCGCAGTACCAAACGTTTCCACTAAATTCGTCTCCCATTCGCTTTTCAACGCGGCCATTTTTGACCGCGAACAGTACAAGTAACTTTTTCTTTTTTTTTCAGGACCATTTAACCTTTTCGAATCATGAACATTTTTTTGTGTGTTTACATTGCAAGAGCCAAAACCAAAACGTAAAATTTTTTCAGTCAAAATGACCGAACGGCATCAGTGGGTTAAATATATTTGCAATTACACATTGGCTATGATGAAGTTGCAATTTAGTTTATTTAAAATATAATAATAATTATTAAATGTAATATTGAATAACACATTACAGTTAAGGTATAATCAATTACTTTACATGTGCTTTAGTGTGTTAGTCAACACCTTACAATAAGTGCACTTCTTTAAAGTGCAACAAAAGATTATTAAAACAATTGTTTGAAATGTACTTTAAAATAAAACGTTTAATTTGACATTATTACAAATATACTAACATAGTCATAAAAGTGTGCTCTCTTTGAGGCCTTTTCATTAAAATTATAGCTATTATCTGCAACAAGTACTTTTAGGATTTGAAGTACAAGTGCACATTCAATTAGGCGCACTTCTTTTTCACAGGGGGATTGACTTTCAGTGCAACTTGATATCAAAATATCAGTCAGAATATCAATAAACAAAAAACTAAATGTGATACACGAGCCGCAGAGTTCAACTGTGGTGAACATTGCGACAGAATGTCAGCTCATAGTTGGTCACTTTGTGTGCTGAATTTGACCATATGATGCCCATAAAAGTAGTTAATGAAGTTTCATGCTTATGTTCAATCAAATCGGTACAAGCTTGACATTGACAGATTGACGTCTGTGTTTATTTGCTAGCTAGTCATCGAGCTGTGTTTAGTTTAACATTGTGCAGACCCGTTGTGATTGGCTCACTGATGTAACCACCGGCCATCTGGTCTCCTTTAGGTCCTCTCATTAAAATGCGCAGTCAGGTCTTCAGGCCCATGCGCGACGCAAATGACAACTCTTCCTGTCAGAGTGGTTATTGTTTAGCATCTCTGATTTAAAGTGACCTTAAACAAAGAACAAGACATTTAACTCCAGGGTGAGGATATGGAAATGCTCAGTGGTTTGATTGACATGCCTTAAGGGTGTTATTGACCCGTTTGTTGACTTTTCTTGAGGTGTAAGCTTAGGACAGATGATAGTAAAACTGATGAAAGGCTATTTCTCCTTACAAAGAATGATTTAATCAACACATTTGAGACCACAATAGTAATATTTAAAGCAAAATGTATACAGCAGGGCTTTAAATTAATATATGTATGATGCTGCCAGACAAGTGGTTGTTTGAATGAGCAGAGAGTGGTCAGCTTAAAGTCCATAAAAGCTTTTCCATTGATCCATTTTGGTCAGTTGAGACAGATAGAGATAATGAATTGGTAATTTAATGACATGAACTCTGTTCTCTGTCCATCTCCTGAATGCATTCTTTCTTGATTACACATTCTTCGTATTGTGAAAATGAATGTTTAAAATAAACTTAAAAGTGGGGAAAGCTTAAAGGGAGAGTTTACCCAAAAATGAAAATCATCCCATAATTTACTCACCCTCAAGCCATTTTAGGTGTTTATGACTTTCTTCTTTCAGACGAACATCGTTGGAAGTTAAATAAAAAAATATCCAAGCTTTATAATGGGAGTGAATGATAACTTGGATTTTGAAGCCCAAAAAAGTGCATCCATCCATTATAAAAGTAATCCATATGGCTCCTGGTGTTAATAAAGTAATCAAAACCCTCTGAACCAAAGTGATGCATTTTTGTAAAAATATCTTATCATATTTATAATACCAGTCTCAAATTAAATTTTTACTGGTAATGCTTCGGGTCAGAGGTCACCCTTCCGCCGGAAATCGGATCTATCGTGAAGCCAGAGATTATAGTTTATAATGTATTTAGATATTTCTATCAAATATATTCATTTTGATATTTTTCTTAAAAAAACCCATTGCTTCGCTTCAGAAGGCCTTTATTAACCCCCTCATTCATTCAATGTTTAATGACTATAATTACTTCCTTACTTTAAAAAAAATCTATTTAATCGCGTCATTATCAGTATTAGTATCAGTGGCCTTCATTCATGCCACTAAGTAAAAAGATGCCATTAGAAATATTTTAAATATCGTCTTTATGTTGTTTCCACAGTAATTTACAGATTGAATGTGAAAACAAAGTTTAACATTAGGTGGAATTAATCATGATTTATTACAGAAATCTGTATAATTATTTAGATAATTTTAGTCCTATTTATATAAATATATACACTATATTGCCAAAAGTATTGGGACACTCCTCCAAATCATTGAATTCAGCTGTTCCAATCACTTCCATGGCCACAGGTGTTTAACATCAAGCACTAGGCATGCAGACGCTTCTACAAACATTTGTGAAAGAATGGGTCGCTCTCAGGAGCTCAGTGAATTCAAGCGTGGTACTGTGATAGGTTGCCACCTGTGCAATATGTCCATTTGTGAAATTTCCTCACTACTAAATATTCCACGGTCAACTGTTAGTGGTATTATAAAAAAGTGGACACAATTGGGAACAAAAGCAACTCAGCCACAAAGTGGTAGGTCACATAAAATCACAGAGTGGGGTCAGCGCATGCTGAGGTGCGCAGTCAATAGCTACAGACCTTCAAACTTCATGTGGCCTTCAGATTAGCTCAAGAACAGTGCGTAGAGAGCTTCATGGAATGGGTTTCCATGGCCAAGCAGCTGCATCCAAGCCTCACATCACCAAGTGCAATGCAAAGCATGGATGCAGTAGTGTAAAGCACGCCGCCACTGGACTCTAGAGCTGGCAATCTGATTGACGAGTCTGGGTTTGGTGGTTGCCAGGAGAATGGTACTTGTCTGACTGCATTGTGCTAATGTAAAGTTTGATGGAGGGGGGATTATGGTGTGGGGTTGTTTTTCAGGGGTAGGGCTTGGCCTCTTAGTTCCAGTGAAAGAAACTCTTAATGCTTCAGCATACCAAGACATTTTGGACAATTTCATGCTCCCAACTTTGTGGGAACAGTTTGAGAATGGCCTGTTCCTGTTACAACATGACTGTGAACCAGTGCACAAGTCAAGGTCCATAAAGACATGGATGAGCGATTTTGGTGTGGAGGAACTTGACTGGCCTGCACAGAGTCCTGACCTCACCCCGATAGAACACCTTAGGGATTAATTAGAGCAGAGTCAGGCCTTAAAATATTCTAATTTAATTTAAAAAATGTATTTTGAAATATGTAATTTTTTACTTGCTGTATTTATGTATGTAAAAACTGTAAAATAATCAGTTTTTACAATGTTTTTGTTACAGTATAATTATACAATTAAGTAATTAACTACATGTGCTAGGTTTGGTTTAGTTGCTTGTAACTATGCATAATTGACAGTTATTACTATAGTAACTACATAAGGTTTGCACAAGTTTTTTGGTAACTATTAAATGCACCAACAATACATCATAAAAAAAAAAAAAAACATATTTTTCTTAAACGTTTTAATTGCATCAAAAATGACTTGCAGAAACTGTGAATTGGGACAACGCAAATTAATAATTGAATCTGATTACCTATGAAAGAGTTCACAAATGAAGTGGACACGCTGAATTTAATTACAAACTGTATTAAAATCATTGGAATATTACAATATTGCTTACTTGTATATTTCCAGCTAAATCATTGTGAATCTATCTTATTTATTCTACGTATTGTTCATCTTTAAAGTACAGAATCGAAAAAACACCTGTGCAGTTCCTCTCTCCCTTCTGTGTTTCTCCATCTGTCTTTGATGAGGCTCGTGAGGAGCTCCTGGCTACATACGTATGGCAGGGGAATCGATCAGCCTCCCTATTGTTGCCATGGCAACCGCGGTCCGGCAGTCATATTTTTGACTTACATTGTCAACGCCTTATGGCTCTGATACCATCAGTGAAATGTTTGATCTGTTGCTTTGAAACCTTTCGTGAAAACATTTAAGGTACTTTCCGTTTTTACGCATTGTCTCAAATGAAGACATTCATTTGTACAGAGTGGTTCAAATCTGATTTATCATTACCACAGTCAGGTTTAATGAAGAAAATTGAAACCATGTGCAGGTAATAAGGACGCAAGCGTTCTCTCAAACTCTCACCCTTCTCCATAAATAGCTAAACATCTCGGTTCTCCATGGATACGGTGACCTCATTCGGATCTGTGAACCCATTTATTCTGTCAGCGTGTTAACTCGTGATAATGATATTTTTGATATTGTAGCTGTGTGGTAGACACCGTCTCGCTTCCTTTAAGGGCTTTCTCCTTTTCCTCATCTTCCCGGGTGAGAGTAAATTACTCTTGCAGTGAGGATCGGAAAACACAGAGCCGAGTTTTAGCTATGTTTAGCTGTTCCGAAGATAAAAATTACTTTGACATTTGAAATTCAGAAAAAAGTCTCACAGTCTCAGCTGTCTGCTATGATATAACAGAATGAAGGTGTCTTAATATGTGAAGGAAGTCATATTAATCAATTTCACCATATTTTATTGTGATTTTTCCCATCAAAATGTCGAATTTTTGTGGAAAATTTTCAGGGTTTATTTATAATTAGCATACCCAAATTTACCATATTTATGATGGTAGCTATACATTTAGTCATACGTGTCAGAAAACAAAATAAAAATGCAGAAAGCTTGTTTTATTTTTCGTATTACCAATTTCAATTTTCAATTTTATTTAGTTTTTGTTATTAAAAATAAGAACAAAGAAGCTAGTACCGATTTAGATTTTTCATGTCTTCCATGAATGTTTATTAAACAAATTTGTCAATAATCAAGTAGTACTGTGCTTTTTGTGCTTATTTTGCAGTTAAATGGCGAAAATGTTGTCGGTTTTGTGGAATCGTGAAAAACTGATTAATATGATGATTATTGTGCATTTAGGTTAAAAGGGTTAGTTCACTTTTTATATACCGCTTTCGGGTTCTACGTCAGAACGCCGGCTCTGTCAGCTCTTGGTCAGCTCCTGCATCAGCGTTACACTGGTGCATCGTGGAGCTCACTTGAACAGTGTCGGCCAATAATGAGCCGGCGTGCTGACGTAGAACCCGTAAGCGCTATATAAAAATAATTCTCTTCGCTTCTTAACATTAAGGTTGAACCACTGGGGTCACATGGACTATTTTAACGATGTCTTTACTACCTTTCTGGACCTTGAAAGTGGTAATAATGTTGCAGTCTATATGGGGTCAGAAAACTCTCGGATTTCATCAAAAATCTTATCACTATAACCAGATGTTTTCTTAACTGCTGTTTTCATGCGAGTGTCATTTTAGCTGTATGATTATTTTGTTATTGAGAGGAAAGCAAGCAGCTCATATTTACATATTCATCTAACGCCGTTGGGATGTTTGCTAACAGTATACTGCTGGTCATGTATTTCAAACTTCTTTTTACCCCTAAGGAAGAATGAAAAAGAACCTTGCCGTGAGTATCGGCGCCCTGAGATGGCAGCAATGTAACGATAACTGTCGTTCTGTCATCTTGCAGACAATGTTCCAGAAGACCTGAACGAGCCCTTCTACAGGGACCAGTATGAGCAGGAGCACCTTAAGCCTCCGGTGGCTGGCCTGCTGCTGTCGGCTGAGCTGTACTGCCGAGCAGGAAGTTTGATTCTGAAGAGCGACGCCGTCAAACCTCTGCTGGGTCACGACGCCGTCATCCAGGCTCTGGCTCAGAAGGGCCTGTACGTCACCGACCAGGAGAGACTAGTGACCGAGAGAGACCTGCAAAAGAAACCTATTCAGATGGTGAGAAAACCTTTTTCATTTACATGCTCTGATTTGTTTGCCTGACATTTGGTAAAGATGGATCTAGGATATTATGTGTGAATAGCAAAATATGCATTCAGATCTTTTGATATTCAATTAGGGCCACTTTCGAATGTGGTTCTAAATTTGTTATCTGACTGGTGTCTATTTCAGATAAATCCCATAGTAAAACTTTACACATTTGTCAAACACACCTTTTCTTTCACAGCTTTTGCCCCCATCCTACATTATATTTATTATTTAAGCAGATATACTTCTAGAGATGCGCTGATATTAAAATTCTGGCTGACACAATAAGGCAATTCATTATTTACTGATAAATGACCGATATTAAAATAAATTCTATGCAATCTTGAGTTCAAAATCAGTCCATGCATAACCCTTTTAATTCAGCTCAAAATATCTTACATTGGGTGTCTTTGCCGACCTTTGCCTTTTGGGGAAAAAAGTTATATAACATGATATTTCATCACTCTTGCCACTAGATTGCCTTATAGCTGTGAGCTTTTCGCTCCATATGGGGCAAATGAGCTGTTCCTCTGGGTACTAAAGTCAGTTCCAAAGTTTATCTCTTCAGTATGCATTCAGACACAAATGTAGACATTATAAAATCATTTTTGGTAAAGTTTTAGCATTTTTAGTTTGAAATTTAGTGGGTTTTTATGTATACTGAAGCATTCTTTGCATTTTTTTCATTCCTAAGGGGGTCAAATTGACCCGTGAGGGAGGGATTTGTTTACCTTTTTGAATTTCTAGAGCAAAAGTCCTCAAATCTAGTCAGTTATTTTGTGTGTATTCGTGGTTCAAGTTTGCAAAAAGTCCTGAGGTTTTGGACCACTCCGATGAGTTTCGGGGTCAAAATGATCAAAGGGAAGGATGTTTCAAAAACACTACTAAATTTTTATATTAGTTTTATTTTATTATTATTTATGTACTATTATTTTATTTATTAATATTTTGAGTTAGCGTTTATTTTTATATTCATTTTATTTCATTTTGTTATGTGCCATCTTTATTAGTTTTTTCAAATGTTTTAACTTTTATTTCAGTTTTAGTAATTTTAGTAGTTCAACAAACTTTGTTTATTTTTAATACATTTTTATTTTTTAGATTTTTGCCTTTATTGTGATAGGATAGTATAGAGTGGACAGGAAGTGAGGTGGGAGAGAAAGAGGGGGAGGGGATCGGGAAAGTTCCGCAAGCCAGGACTCCAACTCGGGTCGCCCAAATTTTACGTTTTTCATTTAATATTTATTAGTTATTTAATTTCAGCTTTATTTATAAAAACTAAAATGTTTTAGTTAACGATAACAACACTTAAGGTCTTAAGGCGATATATGACGACAAAGTTATTCTAAATATCGGCCAATATTCAATATGGTACAGATTTATCTTGGATATATCCCTAGGAATTGTGTCACGTTACGGAAGTAAAATGTGTTGTTTCATGTTGTCATTAAACCAAAAGTGACTTTTAAAAGGCCCAGAATGTGGATTGGATATACAACTCATAATTCTCTCTCTGTTTTATGTCCTTTATCTTGTCACTGTTTTCACATTGTTTAATTGAAGACGTATTTCGGGCTCATAGCATCTGCTTTAAAGACATAAAGAGTGCTGTTGTTGTGTGAGTGACTTCCTGTTGATATTTAATTACCGCTCCGCTGTTTGCTGTGCCTCTGGCTTCCTCAGCCTCAACAGAGCATATATCATCGCAAACAATCTCTTCGCTGCATAAATAACGATTTTGCATAGTACCAATAATGATACTAGTTACTATATTCTGTGCTCCCCATGACAAATTGATTATTTTTATTATATTAAATGATCACATTGCTCTGCTGGTAGTTATTTTTCTACAGTTTAGAGTCCCAGAGCTATTGTTTCTGCATGTAGCCGAACGCATTGATTCAGGCCTGTATGGCTTGATCTCTTCTACAAACCAATGATTGTTTCAGCACCTTGAACTCAGAGGCCACAAATCCTCATTAGCGTCAGAAAGCCGTCCATCTGTCTGTTGTTCTACACCAGCTCTGCTGCACTAAGCTGCCCGACTACAAGATCTGTCAGTCCTCCTGTGCTCAACTTTAACCTGGTTAGTTTCGGGCTGTGGGTTGTTTGGCTATGGCTTTGTGGCTGTCCCGTTTTGAGAAAATACTGCAGTCATTGCATCATAATCTGATTGTAGAATTGTTTTATGCTTCCGTTGGGTTATTATTGCCAGAATAAGACTCACTGAGGTGTCGTAAAGGACCAAATCGTGGTTTCTTAGCTGCAGTTTGGCTTTTCAATTAACAATCCTGAAGTTAAACCCTAGATTATGTTGGAGCTTTGGCTCGGCAATTGGTGCTAATGTAGGTGACATCGGTTTGAGTCTGGCTTGTGAATTTTATAAATTTTATCGCTCAAAATCACCAGTTTTGGATATGTTTGTAGTCTAAAACCTTTTGAATTTTTTTGTTTTTAAGTAGCCAACATTTATCCGTCTTCTATGTTATTTTAATATAAAAAAGATTTAATAATTGATGAAATAAAGTATTTACTAGTATAAAGCATAGTAAAGTTCTTTAAGAAATGGCTTGTTGCAATGACATTTTCTTTTCTTTTTTCTTTTTTTGCTGTTTTGTCCGAAATACTTTCAATTGGTGACATTTTGGTGCATGAATAGTATAATTATTATTCTACTCTCTAATATTGTTCTATAATTCACATTTAGACTTTATAAAGTCACTATTATAACATTTACAATCACGTTTTGTCAGTTTATCTCTTCATTTCACCTGATCTCTTTTGGTTAATTTAGTGCTTAAAGGCTCACAGCTTTAATTATTGTTGTTCTTACGTTGATTAAATTTGCATACATTTAGCACACTGGAAGTACATTGTATCAGTTATTGGTTATCTGATATATTTATTCATTAAAATGAAAGCCAGTTTGCTTAGCTTATCTCCTCTGTTCTTTTTGGGATGAAGGTTATAGGACACCGCTTTGGTTTTGATGACTGAGTCCTGCTGTTTTGCAGAAATTTCCACACACATTATTAAGGTTTGACTGCGCCAACTGAACGACTGCGGCGGTTTACCATCAATAATTCACCGGGGCTTCTATTTTGGATGTGAGAGGCAAATCCTGTCAGTTTTGTGAGGTGATCAGAGTTTCATCTGCTTGTGCATTGAAATGTTCTTTAAAGTAAAAGTGCTTTGTCATAAACTTTATTTTATTTAAATGTAAGGGTTAAAAAGGTGAGATCACCCAAAAATTTTAGTTCTGTCATTAAGTACTCAACCTCATGTCGTTCCAAACCCAAAGACTTTCGTTCATCTTCGGAACACAAATGAAGAAATTTTGAATGAAATCTAAGATATTTCTGTCCCTCCATGGACAGCTACTTAAGTACCACTTTAAGTATGACACTTCAAAATGTTCATAAAGAAATCATAAAAAAAAAAATCCATATGAATTGAGCGGTTTAGTCCAAATGTTCTGAAGAGACTCAATCATTTTATATAATGAAGGGATTGGTGAATGGATTAGTTTTCCGATCTCTTTATGAACTTTTTGAAGCATCAAAATGTCATTTGCGTAGTTGTCAGTGGAGGGACAGAAATCTCAGACAGAAAAAATAAACAAAGGTCTTACGGGTTTGGAACAACATGAGGGACAGTTATTAATGACAACATTTTCTTTTTTGGGTGAAATAACCCTTTAAAGCACAGTTATGATTTTCTTCTAATTGAACAGCATTTTTGCTACTGTACCTTTAAGACCTCTACATTTAATATATGTAAAGGACCTCTGTCGCAATTGGTCAGTGATAGGTGTGTTTACAGCTCTGCTATTATAATTGTGACAGTCCACTTAGCCCATGTGCAAATTAAGAATGTGTAGGAAGTTTTGGAAATCTAACTCTTCAGTTCAAAAATTAGTACAAGGAAAATCTTGTATGGTAAAATGTCTTTACTGCTTCTCTCTCTCTCTCTCTCTCTAGTCTCTACTGAAGAATCGTATTTGCTACTGCAGCTGCCGCCCACCCACACACAACCCCGCATTCATTCTACATTATAGACTCGCTCAAAAATACATGCATACGCTCACATATCCAGCTCGCACTCTCACCCACATAGTCACGCCACAGTGAGAAAAAATGTCATAATAGTCATTGTGTTCAGGGTTTAATGTAATTTAACAGCACACATTGATCTGCTACAGCATGTAGATTTTTATTATAATATATCATTCAAATATTTTAAATATATGTATGAAATATGAGTAATTATTGCATTTTTAATTGTATATTTAATTTATATGCAATATTATAAGTTATATTAAAGACATACTTTATTGTATATGCATATATTTTTTCTCTAATATATACAATTATTTAAATTATATATTATATTGTGTGTGTGTGTGTGTGTATATATATAAAAGAAAAATGTATCTGACATGAAATATGTAAAAGTATTATGAAATATGAAAAAATATTGTATTTTAATTTATATTTTATGAATAAATAAAATATATGTATTTTATTCTCTTATATATATATTTATATATATATATATATATATATATATATATATATATATATATATATATATATATATAATGTAGTGTATATAGTAGATGTATGCATTTGAAAAATAAATGTTAATTTTATATTTAGATTTTTAGTATATATTTAATGAATATACATTATATTGTAAAACATGTAATCTCACTTACTCTGCGTTAATAACCTCATATCATCATATATGATGTTGTTGTTTAATGAGATACATATCTTCATGTTGGTACAAAATGCTCAGTCCATAGAGATCGGTCCCCCTGCATCATTACTCTGAGAAGGAATTGTGCTTAATTAAGAAACTAATGAATGTTTTGACAAGTGTAAATTATAACAACAGAGATGGAAGTATGCAGCCCTTTTAATGACGTGACGCTATATCTGGCTCTGGCAGACAATGAGAGAGAGAGTCATATTTAGTGCTGTGGGCTCCTCGGGGATGGATGTTATTTACATACATGCACAGTAGGCAACTGATGATGTGACAGCACTGAGAACATTTTTACATTTTCGGAAGAAATATGCTCGCCTGTTATACAAAAAATGGCCAGCGATGCAATGCAGCGACTACATTTTGAGTCCTTAGTTACCGTACTTGTAGCTGAATTTAAGCAGTCCAATAACTCATATTTAATATGTCAAATACATCTGCATGGCATGAACCCGAATTAAAGGTATTGCATTCGAGACATAGACTTCTGCATAATTCACAAACCAGCGCAGTATGCACACTTGACCTACTTCATGTATCTTGGCATCAGTGCTTGATGGCGGCAGTACTTTTTATTATTAGGTTCTTGTAAGTATTTCGATTTTATTTTAGTATTTTGTGCGATAATTGTTACTATACGATGCAGGCTCCCAAGGCCCACATGGTGATTAGGTATTTCCTGTTTCCACGCTTTTTTATATTCTTCTTAATTAAATGGGAATGTCTTCTAAAGATTATTGTGATTTATTGGGGAAATGTACATTTAATTCTTATAATATAATATTAAATGTTATATTTGTATACTTCATGGAGAGTAAAACTAAAACGATTTGGGTGAACTATTCCTTTACTTTTCGTTATTGGGTTCTTGCAAGCATTTTGATTTAATTCAAGAATATTGTTACTATACTGTCGCAGGCTCCCAGGGCACATATGGTGATTGGGTATTTCCTGGTTTTCCAATTTTTTTTTTTTTTTCCTATAATTAAGAGAATTTCTTCAAAAGATTATTGTGATTTACTGGAGAAATGTAAATTTAATTATTCTGTCACTTTAAATATTTTATTTGGATGCTTGATGGTGAGTACAGGATAAGGATGCTCCGATCGAGAATTTTACGGTCGATATGACTACCGATTCTTGTCATCGTGATCGGCTGATACCAATCCCGATCATTCAAGCTTTACATAGCTTTAAATACATATGACAAAGTTATATGTAATTACGAAGGCTCCTAGGACACGCATGCTGATTGGGTATTTCCCGCTTTTTGAGATTCTTCTCAAATTTGAACAAATTTTTAAGTCATGGCACTATACTTTTCAATACTTTCAGCTCCAATTTATTCTCAAATGTTCTTTGTCGATATTCCCATATTAATCCATATTCAACAGCCAGACAAATTTGTCAATCAAATCCTAGTGGCACTGCATCATCACAAACAGTCATGGTCAGGTTGAATGAATGCTGTAGCTCTGCACGCCGGCCTGACGCTTTCCCGTCCCTGCTGTTCGCACATGCTCTGTTGCCATAGCAATGCTCTGTAAAGGAGGGAGGCAGCATGCTTACAAGGTGGATCCATTAGTGCAAAGTGCAATTTAAATCCAAAAATCCAAGGTAAAAGTAATCTTCAAATTGAGGATTAAAAGGAACGGGTGCACAAAGCTATATCAGCATTATTCAGTCCTTTTGCTTAGCTTGTGTCTTTCTTGGCTGGCTGCTATGATGTTTTTCTCTTCACCAGTCAGACTCAGCAGATGAAATGTACCTCGACATGACAGGAAATCACTTTCTCTTACCTTAAATATTAAATGCTTGCAATATTTGATGTGCCTTTTGGTTTCGCTCAAATGAGAACATCTAGGCAGGTGTTTCAATAGGTCCACTCGAAAGGAAGAAATGTGGTTTTGTGCAGTTGATTTAGTTCTCAGGCTATCTTGGGGAGGCGAGGGAGCCCCAGAGGAGAATGTTTTCAGCTCGACTCCAACAAAAGCCTGTTTACAAAGGGCCATTTCTAACGTGTCAGTGCTTTTTTTTAGCGGTCACGGCTGGTATGTCTCATAAGCATTGTCCAGCCTTAAATTTAGGCCAAAGATGAGCTAGTTTCCTTGAATTGACTGTGGGAAAGGAATTATTTTATTATTATTTATTTAAATTGTTCATTTATTTATTTTAAAGCAAATGTAGATTAATTTTTTTCTATTATCTTCAGCATTATAGGCCAAAGATTGGTTTAGCTGTGGCAAAGGAATTAGCAATATTTTAAAGCTAATATTTTTATATTATTCCCAAATATGATGATGTTTAATGACATCCCATTCTTAATCTGTAGGGTTTAATATGGAGTTGGCCCATAGCTATAACAGTTTAAACTCTTCTGGGAAGGCTTTCCACAAGGTTTAGGAGTGTGTTTATGGGAATCTTTGACCATTCTTCTAGAAGCGCACTTATGGACCTTGCTTTGTGCACTGGTGGGCAGTCATGTTGGAACAGGAAGGGGCCAAACTGTTCCCACAAAGTTGGGATCATGAAATTGTTCAAAATGCTGAAGCATTAAGAGTTCCTTTTATTGGAACTAAGGGGCCAAGCCTAACCCCTGACAAACAACCCCACACCATAATCCCCCCTCCACCAAACTTTACACTTGGCACAATGCAGTCAGGCAAGTAACGTTCTCTTGGCAACCACCAAACCCAGACTCATCCATCGGATTGCCAGACAGAGAAGCGTGATTCATCACTCCAGAGAACATGTTTCCTCTGCTCTAGAGTCCAGTGGCGGCGTGCTTTACACCACTGCATCTGACTCTTTGCATTGTGCTTGGTGATGTAAGGCTTGGATGCAGCTGCTCGGCCGTGGAAACCCATTCCATGAAGCTCTCTACGCACTGTTCTTGAGCTGATCTGAAGGCCACACAAAGTTTTGAGGTCTGTAGCTATTGACTCTGCAGAAAGTTGCCGACTTCTGTGATTTTACGTGGCCTACCACTTCATGGCTGAGTTGCTGTTGTACCCAATTGCTTCCACTTTGTTATAATACCACTAACAGTTGACCGTGGAGTATTTAGTAGTGAGGAAATTTTACTAATGGATTTATTCCACAGGTGGCAACCTATCACAGTACCACGCTTGAATTCACTGAGCTCCTGAGAGCGACCCATTCTTTCACCAGACTGATCTCATGAAATGGCGTATGTATGACACGCCAATTCATATGCATTTTGGCGTGCTATTAAGATGCAAAATCGCTTTTTAGCGTGTTTATCTACGCCGTTTCATTCTATCCCCTACACTGCCCCTACCTCTAAACCTACCCATCATAAGAAACATTTAGCATTTTTACATTAAAAAAAAACATAATTTAGTATGTTTATAAATACATTTACATTGTGGACACACACATAATGGTTCGGTTCGGCGTAGACATACACGCAGAGATGATGGTTCGTTTCGGCGTAAACATACACACGGAAAATACACGGCATTGAAATACACGCGGATAGCTCAAAATGCGTACAGATAACACGCCATTTTGGGCTTTCAAAAGTGGCTTGTATGTCTACACAAAGTCATGATGTCATGTTGCTTTCACAAATGTTTGTAGAAGCGTCTGCATGCCTAGGTGCTTGATGTTATACACCTGTGGCCATGGAAGTGATTGGGACAGCTGAATTCAATTATTTGAAGGGGCAAGTGTGTCTGTGTGTATATATATATATATATATATATATATATATATATATATATATATATATATATATATATATATATATATATATATATATATATATATATATATATATATATATATATATATATATATATGTATATATATATATAATTTTGGTTTTATGTCCATTAATTGTGCAGCCCTACCCAGATGTTGGTATTTTTGTGTGTTGTCATGATGCCGTACAGAGCAGTGACTGCTGGGAGTGGAAACAGGGGGCAGTGCTTTATGAGAAATTCATTAAAGGACAGTTTCTCCTTTTTACAAGGACAGATAAATATGAAAAAGTTGCTTTTGTGGACACATGGGCATTATATAAGAGCCTAATTTAGTATTTGTGGGCTGCGTTTGTTTTAGATCTTCAATGGGAACATGATTATAAATGCATGATTTAAAATTACTTTTTGTGGGAAATTATAATAAGTACAGAAGTAAACATTTCATGGGTAAATTAATAACAGACATGTTGAGCTTTGTTGCTCACATAAGAAACACAGGTAATCTAACCTGCAACATCTGTCGATATCATTCCTCATCTTGCTGTCCTCATAAAAAAAAGCCCAAAAATGAATAAACCATTGAGCTATTGATCTCTGTTTTTAAGCTAAGTAAGTAGTATTTAGTATTTATAAGCGTAATCAGCTTAAATGAGAAGCCCAGCTCTTATGCAACAGACCGTCTTCTGTTTTTTTTTTTCTGTGATGAGACGTGGGAGTGTCACAGCTCATGCGGAGAGGAAATCAGAGCCACTCAAGTGAGAAAAATCGCTGACTGAACAGCATAACTCAGTGTCACTGGGATCCATCGGAGTGAATCTTTCCATCTAACCTCATTCATAAACATCTGATGTGACAGAAAAGCTGCGCTGTGGCATTCTGAACTCTCTGTTCAGCTCAATGAGCACTCAGATTTACAGTGAAAGGTCAGAACGTTTCCCAGGCAGCAAAAAGCACATCTAACATCTGCATTTAGAGTATTCAGCATATTCAATGATAAATATGCGGTAAATTAAACAATGATAAATGGACTGTGAATTTTTCTTTATATATATATATATATATATATATATATATATATATATATATATATATATATAAATAACCTTTTATCAGGCATTAAGGAACGCTAAGCAAGCTAACAAATTGACAGTGACGGTTGATTGCTTTAAAAAACACAAGTCAGTCAGTCAGCTGGAAGGACAATCACGTGAACACTGTTTACTAGATGTGCTCAACTCTTGCAATGTTTTCTGATTCACTTTTTACAAACTGTATACCAGTCCTTTCAATGAGGTTTGCTTTCAGTGAAACAAAATCAATATCCTCCTAAAGTGTCTCCTCTCTCTGTGCACACAAGGCTTTTAATAAAATTTCATTTCACATTTTAATTTGTAGTCAAGATGGGGGGGTTCATTTTTCATTAGCTGGTACCCAGAGGACATGGTGACCGTGATGGGGATGATCCGTTGTTTTGCTTGTTTATTTTAAATGGATAAATTAAGGGCAATGTCAAAAGTGTTATTAGACACTGTGGGGAAGAACACGTCCCATGTTTACATTGGTTGATAATGAATAATGAATCAAAAACATAAATGCCACCAGTGTAGCCCAATTCCTAAATGAATGACTCTTTTGAACCAGTTCATTTTACTGAATCAAAAACATACACAGCACCAGTGTAACCCAATCCCTGAATGAATGACTCTTTTAAACCAGTTCATTTTACTGAATCAAAAACATACACAGCACCAGTGTAACCCAATCCCTGAATTAATTACTTTAATGAACCAGTTCATTATAATGAATCAAAAACATAAATGCCACCAGTGTAGCCCAATTCCTAAATGAATGACTCTTTTGAACCAGTTCATTTTACTGAATCAAAAACATACACAGCACCAGTGTAACCCAATCCCTGAATGAATGACTCTTTTGAACCAGTTCATTTTACTGAATCAAAAACATACACAGCACCAGTGTAACCCAATCCCTGAATGAATGACTCTTTTGAACCAGTTCATTTTAGTGAATCAAAAACATACACAGCACCAGTGTAACCCAATCCCTGAATGAATTACTTTAATGGACCAGTTCATTATAATGAATCAAAAACATACACCAGTATAACCCAATTCCTGAATGAATGACTCTTTTAAACCAGTTCATTTTACTGAATCAACAACTTACACCACCACCACAGTGGCCCAATTCCTGAATGAATGACTTTAATGAACCAGTTAATTTTAATGAATCAAAACATAAATGCCACCATTGTAGCCCAATTCCTAAATGAATGACTCTTTTGAACCAGTTCATTTTACTGATTTAAAAACGTACACCACCACCAGTGTAGTCTAATTCCCGAATGAATGACTTAGCTGTGATCACATTTACCATTGATCAGCAAATCTTTGCGGGCGAAATCCAGCAATTTCCAGAATCCACACAATCTGGAATTTTCCGTAAGAGCAATATCTCCATACAGATTTAAAGTTGATTCACAAGGATTAGCCGCTCTGACCAACAGAAAGCTGCTTGCTTTGAAAGTGACTTCTGTGTGAGCTATACATTATACATCACTATCAATTATTTTGATAGTTTTTGATTTTGAATTATTTTGGATTCCACTAAGGGATCATTAAATACTTCCACATCCCTATTTCAGCAAGAGTGATTTTCAGGGAGGTCACACCTGTCAATTTCACTCATCATGTACAAGATATTATATTTCTAATGTTGAGAGTGGATGGACCACCAAGCAAGAGCAGGAGCGACTGTCCTATCTCAGGGAAGAATATCTCTAATTGGGTCGAGCAATGGGGGACGGATGCTGCCGTTTCCAGGGCAACTAACTCCAGAGAGGAATGACTAGCTGCCAATTGAGAGAGTGACAATTGTCAGTATGTACTGTATTTTTGGGAGAATGGGCCTGTATCAGCAGCTTAACAGGGTTTAACAATCTTTTTATTGATTTGTCGTTCACAGAGCGCCCATTTGGCCATGATTGACACGCTGATGATGGCATACACAGTGGAGACGGTGAGTGTGGAGAAGGTGATGGCGTGCATGCAGCAATACTCCACCGATTACCCAGACGGAGATGTGCCCTATGACACGGAGGATGCGGTCACCAGCTGGATGAATAAGGTCTTTTTTAAAGTCCCAAACTTATCCATAACTGTACCTGGTCATCATATTCTACAAATCTTTAATATAGAGAGGGGATTGTTGCACTTATAACATGACTTGAATATTTTCTCATTGGCCTTTATCTTCTCTGAGGGCATCTTTGAGTGTCGGTGATGGGATGTTCCCTTGCAGTCCAGCTGTACAGGCAGCCTAAATCAAGACACTACCGCAAATGTACACACACATGCTAAACAGACCATTAGCAAACCATGAGGGACTGCAGGGAAATTTCTGTTCCTTTTGTTGCTTTTATTAATGAAAAACAGTTGCCGTAAAAAATACAACATTTGAATATATACAACAAATTAAATATATAATATAATACAATAATATAATGATTAATATAGGAATAATATAGTGATTACCAAACTTTTTTGTCAGCTGAACACCTTTATAATACACATACATATTTACTTGAAGTACTCTGAGATTTTAGGTTTTATTTCAATAATTTATTTTAATATAATATAATATAATAATATAGGGATCTTGTTTTACTCATTTTCAAGGTGAATGAATACTTGAAGGAAATCATAAGTCAGGAGCAAAGGAGGATGGAGGCGCAGAACGCAGAGCCTGTCGAGAATCCAAAGGTAAGTGTGCACTTCCTGTTCTCGCTACAAAAACAGCGATGATTCATGCCACTTTCATCCGTAGGAGGAAGATACAAAAAGTGCCAGAGATAAAGATGGATTTTTGTCATAATGAGCACTTGTACGTCTCCGAAATCTGCTTAGAACAACGTTCTGCCCTCCAACATCCAACATGCAGTGAAATCTTTATTTTTCATGCTTCATATCTCAAATACTTGTACAGATTTTTCTAAAACTCATATATCCTGATACACTTGAATACAATACAAGGCTGAATTACTTAAATACAATTTTGCATTGCAATATTGAACATAAAAAGAATGAAAATTATTTGTGAATACTCATCACCTAAATATTTGTTGTCATTAATGTCATCATACCAACATTTAGAGCTGAAACAAAAATAATATCGCTGAATATTTCTGCCTTTTAATGATATGCGCAACATATCTTGTTATATGCCCTGGATGTTTTTAGCTAAATCTAAAAAATAAAATAAATAAAAACTTAAACAAATAATATTAATTTTGAAAACATTATAAAGCAGACAATTTTTTAGCATAATTATGTAATGAATCTGTTGAATCAGTGTTTTCACTCTGAATTGATTAATTGAAATAGACTTTAAAAGGCTCTTTAAAGTTTGCGCAGATTAATCAAAAGTCATTATAACATTATACAGTCAATCAATCAAATTGCTATACTTAGGTATTTTAAACCACATGGATATATTAGTCTGTTCAGATTCTTTATAAAAGCTGCCTCCTGTAAAAGTTGACCTGAGTTCACAGGACGTGATGGATATCATCAGCCGTGTTGTCGTGTTTTGTAACAT